>JAHHUM010001372.1:0-61395 GCA_036173005.1 Crenichthys baileyi | reverse complement strand
TGTCCCTTTGGTCTGGTTGTCCTTTGATGGCTGTCAACCTTTTCAACGGTGTACCCCATTTTTTTTGCCATGCAGGGGATGGGGAAAAAGGCCCACCTAGGGGATGGTGGACGGATGGACAGACGGATGGATGGATGGATGCTTATACTTAATAGTTTGTTTATCATGTTTCAATTCTATCCAGTCCTTCATCCCTTTATCTTTTATCTGCCTCTCATCCATTTCATCTTTTCATGTCTATTTCCCTGTTCGCCACTATTTGTTCATTTCTTATTGATCTTACATTTGATTGAATTTAGTTGAAAGGGATTACATCATTAGACCAGTGAAGTATTTTGAGTTACATATAACTCTGGCTTTTGGTGTAATAACTGTTTGCTGTTTGGTGTCAGAGCTAGCCAATGACTGAACAGATTCTGCTTACCTGAACCATGCAGGTAGCTGATTTTGCCTCAGTTCTTCTTAAATAGTGCAAAAGCTTGAGTTAATTTGGTAAATGTAATAGCAAGAGTTCTTCCAAGAAAATAAAGTGTAGGTGTGATGGGTCTCTACAGGCATTTCACACTTAAACTGACTAAACATGTAGCTATTCACCCTAAATACTGAATATATTTAGGTGTGAACGCTGCTGTCACACCTGAGCACAGTCCAGAAGAGCATCGGCCCTAGATCCAAACCCAGGATTTTGTTTTCTGAAGCACAGAAGCATGTGAGCATGACACTTTCCTGACCATTTTCATCACTATTTATATCTGTCTTAATGTTGTCTCTGCTGCACACTTTGTATTCCTTCTATATGATTTGCAGAGCAGAAATGCACAACAAAAATCCTAAACTTGAATGGACTTAGACATTAAAAACTGAATATTAATAGCAATATATTTTGCAAGCTTTTTCACTGATGTTTTAGTCCAATCTGGTGAATTTGTAAACATCAATTTTACAGACACAACTGGATTTGGTCCTAAACTTTAACTAGGCCATTGTATTATAGAAATATGCTTTGATCTCAACCAGCTCTGACCAGCTTCCATATTACGGCTAAAGAAATGCCTCCCCAAGGCATGATGCTGCCACTACTATGCTTCCCAGTGGATATGGTGTGTTCAGGGTGATGTGCAGTGATAGTTTCCTTTCTTACATGAAGATTTATATGCAGACCAAAGGGTTTAATTTTGGTTTAATTTAACCAGCGTAAACTACAAATACGGTTTCTTATGGCTATCAACTTGCCACTCTTACTTAAAGATATTTTAAGGAAGATATTTGTTGTCCGGCCACAGATTCTCCCACCTGAGCTGTGGACCGGTGCAGCTCCTGTACAGTTACTATCCTTGCCTGTCAGTTTCAGTTGATGAACGTGTTGGTAGGTTTGCAGCTGTGCCATGTTTTTCAAGGCTGATATATTGTTTTATCTTTTATGTTATTGCTTCAAACCTCTCCAGAGCTTAACCTACTGGTGATTGTCGAACATTCATTAGGAAACATTTAAGGCCTTCATAGAACTGCTGGATTTATACTGGGATTCAACTAAACAATTAAACACACGTCTACGTGCCACATTTTTCAAGCTTTGTATTTGTAAAAATTGTCTAAAGCCATTAATAACTTTCCTTCCAGTTTACAATCATGTGCTATCTTGTGTTGGTCTATCACAAAATATACATAGAAGTTTAACATGACAGGTTCATAAAAGCTTTAACAAAACACTAAGAAAAAAGCACTATTTGTTCTGCACAAACAAAAACGGGGAAAAAAACCAAAACATTTTTTAAGAATTCCTCCTTTGAATATCTTAACTGAAAACGGGTTTGAGCTGTTCAATCCTTGGATCCCTTTTTTTCTGTAAAAACCTGTTTACGATCTAATTTTGCTTCACAAGTCCGGGTATCGTACTTGGGTTTCCTGCTGCCGCCCAAGGTGATCCATGCTTCCCCCACACCTTGTCCCTCACGGAAGGGCCCTTGGCGTTGGTTCCCCTTTTTTTCTCATTGGAGCTCCCCCCCATTTTTGTGAAGAGAAGGGCGTTGGTTGATTTCTGCTGGGGGGGGGTCTACTGACTCGACGTCTGTCTTCAGGGCTTGCCCTATTTTCTACACTTGGGTCCAGTCACGAGAATTTAGCTTTTTGCTATCCATTTTTTTCCCCCAGACCTATGGTGCGTTCCACCCTTTTCGTTTTGGGAGGTAGGGGGGAGAGTAAATCTCTTTAAATCCCTATCTCCCGCCCCGTGTCCCTGTGCGTTACGAAAATGAGTCCCATTTTTTTGCATTCCTTGGCCCCCCCAAGGGAACTACAGACTTGCCCCCAGCATGGCAACGCACTGCTCCCTTTTGGCTCTCCTTGCGCTCTTCAGTTACTACCCTGCATTGATCTACAGCCCAGGGATTTTTTCTCCCCTTTTCCCTTTCCCTTTAAACCCCCATGGGGCCCGTGACATCCATGCCCTGAGCCCCAGGGGCGGTGTCTTGTTTGTAAACCCTTTCCCCAGCCGCTGCCCACAGCGCTCGGGGTTTTGTATTGACCACTCCCCACAGTCCCGTAGTGCCCGGATGTGCTTCAAGGGTCCATAGCTCCCTTTTCCCAATTCTTTACGGGTGGCAGCCCCCCTGCATGTCCTAAGGCCTCAGCACGCTCCGTACCACCTCATCCAGTACTTTTTCGGGGACCGCCCCGTCCTTGGGGCGTTCTGCCCACTTCCGCCCCCGACAAAAAAAATTTTTTTCCTGTTAACATAGGATCCACCTCATCGTTTCCACGCCAGTGAGCCCTTCTCGGTATGACCTTTCGGGTTGCTCCACTTCAACCCCAGGCTCATCCTCAACTCGGCAATCTTCTTCCCCCAGATCGTTGGGCCCCCAATTTCCTTTGGCCTTTCAAAACCCTTCTCTTCCCCAAAAGGAAATCTTCGTTCAAAAACTTTTGCACAAGTGGCTGTCTGTATTACCTTTGTTCTTTTTATTTTTCTCTTTTTAAATCCCAAATTCCCCCCAGCTGCGGCACTTTTCCCCCCCTGTCACACGGGGAGTTTTTCCTTTTGGGACACCCCTTTTTGTCCTGCTGTTTGAGAATAAACCCCCAGTAGGCCCCTCTGATCTATCCTTTCTTCGACCCATCAGTGTATGGACCCACTCTTGCGGCTTTTCTTTCACAGACGGGTTAAGGGTGTCTTCTTGCTGCTGGTTTTGCTGGGGCCAAACTCAAAGGGGGGCCCAGGATGTCTTCCCATCTTCCCCCCCTTTTTTTGGGTTTCTTTTGTGCTTTCCACCGTTCCTTTTCTGAGATACTTGTGAACTTGGCTTGATGATGACTTTAATTGTGTCCCCGTGCTAGGTCTTTTAAATGCTCCAGTTCTAAAGCACTGCTAACCCTTTTTTTTCTTGGGGAATTTTTTCTCAAATGACAAAGTGTAACTCCACAAAGTTTCTAACCCCCCAATTTATTGCTCACTTTTTTCATGGAGTCCTCATCTTTTACAGCTGATCTCGGCCACCAATTTTTCAGTCAAGCTCCTTGGTTCCAAACCTCACGGCTTCTTGGATTGCTCCTTTGAGCTTATCCGATTTTGGTTCGATGCAGTCCATGTCCAGTTTTTCTTTTTCATTTTTTCTTCCCTCTCGCTTTTTTAGGCAGACATATAAAGGGCTTAGCACATCTTTGATAATTGGAAAAATGATCTCTCACGTAGTTACAGTCCCAAATCTTTTGTAGATCATTTTCGGATTCGGTGGCTGGATTTTTGCCAAACTTCTCTTGATATCCTTCAGAGTCCCAAATCTGTTGTCACTTGAAATCCTAGGTATTCACCTGAAACTGTCCAAACTGGCATCTTTTTGAATTCAGCTTTTAGTCCTGCGCTGTGATTCTCTCCACCCCTGTTTGCAGTCTCCCCTTTGGTCTCTCTTCTGTGTCGTCTGCAAAGAACACACATCTATGTACACTGTAGCTCCTAGGGGCCCAAAACTTCCCTGTTCGGGTGCCCCCTTTCGTTGTCCGATGAGCTTAAACCCCTCCCACCCACTTCCTATTTTCTAAGGGGATTGCTCAAAACCAGCTCTCCATCCAACGGGGCCCCGGACTTCCCCTACCCTGAAAAGTCTTACTAAGCAGGTTCACTGAAAAGTTCTGTTTAAGCTGTGTCGGGAAATGACTTGCCTAGCCTCTGACAGCCTACATCCAGAAGTCTTGCCCTTCTTCAACCGGAGGTTTGGACGACTGAGTAGCCAATCGCAGTCTTTCACGTCCGACAATCACCCCTTTTTAACGGCTCCTCATTCCTTTAAAATTTTTACAACGGCACTTGGTATATGGGCTAGGTTAAATTTTTTAGTGACTCGGCACGAGCCCCAAGGGTGTTGTTTTAACAAACTCGGCTGAGGAAACCCTAAAAAACCCCCTATAATTTCTTAGAACCGCAAACAAACTTTTACCACCAATGAAAAAAAAAAAAAGGTGACTCAAATATTAAAATGTCCTCGATTTAACTAGAATTTTTAAATAGGTTTTTTTAATTAGTAACGCGGGGTCAGTAACATTTAAATTCAGGCAACACAATAAATTTCAATAATAAAAAAAATAATCAACCTAAACCTGTCTTTCCCTGATGCTGAAACTAGGGGAGTTTGGAGAGGCTTGAAGACGGAGGCTCGTCCATGCACCCGATGGGCTTTTTCCTTAGGGTAACAAAGAGGGTTTCTGAGGGGGATACGACTTGATCTTCAGTTTTCCCCCTTTAAGTGGCAGGCACTGATGCTCCAGGCTTTTGTGGTTAAACAGAAACTTTTTCGTCATATGTCTCAGAGGAAAATGGCTTCCAGAGGCTGAGAGTTGAAGGAAACCCCGGGGGCATAATTGAGGTCGATTCAGGACTTCCAGGAGCCCCGAGACTTAGAGCATCAGCTGTTCACTGATCAAGTTTTTCTGTTGTCTGGATAAAAAGGCTGTAGATGAAATCAGATTCTTAATTTTTTAGGGGAGAGTCCTTCAGGGCTCACGGGTTGATCCTCTTTTTTAATGCAGTCGATCAGCAGGCTGTCGCTCTGGTACTTCTTCCATCTAAGTACTTTTTCTCCGTCCGATCTTGTTCACTGGGCTTCTGCAAGGAAACAACCCCGTTCCTTCCTTCAGCTTTGTCTTTTTAGTGCTTGATGCTTTCACCAGTCAGCTCCTTATTAGGCCTTTCAATTTTTGCTCAATCTATTCAGCTCAACTTCTTGGTTATTGCCAAACTTTAGTCATGGTCATTGTGACCTACTGGTTCCTGCTTTTTCGGCCTTGGGGGCTTGCTGTAGTCGCATCCTCCCTTCCCCCCGTGTCCTTTTAAAGGGTTCTCTGTCAGCATACAGCTAGCTCTTGTAAACCCTTGTCATCCTGCACTTCTCTCCCTAAATTTCTCAGTCTTAAACTTTACACAGTATCACACATTGCATTCTCAGCTTTATAATTTTTCTTGAAAAACCCCAGTTTTAAAATCATCACTTCATTCTTTTCATCCATCACTAATAATCAACATTATATCTTTCATATATGGTTGATTGAAAATTTTAAACCTTAATTTTTGTATTTATTTTTCGTTCTCAATCATATTTCAATCATTTGTGTTCTAAACGAAAATCAAAAATTACTCGTTTCATTTATTACTTGTAAAAGAATGGAAAATCATCATACATAATTTCTTTGGATACACTTGTTTATAGTTCTGCAAAAGATAAGACAGTTAATATTTATCTCCACACAGGCCTCTCCAGTCCTCTCAGCTCCTGAATATGAGAACATGCCCGTTTCACTCTGCACTGCTTCAACTGTATTTTTTAATAATTGTTGCATGGATTACACAGAAATATATCTTTGTAATTTTTATGGATTTAACTGTGAGTACTTCATGAATGCTGCATGGATTACATGGAATGATCTCACCTTATTTTGACAGCTCATTCTATGTTTTGTTGTTCTTTTCTTTGGATGAACACGGTCATACAAAGGCCACATATGGGCCAACTTTCCCCTCTGTGGTGTACGTGACACACCCAAAAATAGTGACAGTAACATGGCTTTAGACTCAGACACTGAGTGGGTAGTGTGTCCCAGAAGAGTGAGGAGGAGTGAGCTGAGGGTCCTTTTCCAAACCTGTGCAACCCCCGCTGTCACCTCCACCCCTTCGGCAAGCTGCCAAAGTTGCTCAAGGCTCAGAGCTGTCCTGAGCTGCCATGGCAAGACTTAATGTTCCAGGTTCTTCTGGCCTCGGGGCATCCTCCCAAACACAAGCCAGCACACAAAAACACACTTTAGGGAGAGCGATGCACGTCTACCTCTGTCGGTGCTCTGCAATGTCCCCCAAACTCTTCAAATGCTTGGCTTTGGTCTAGTTGTCTCACAAAACAGAGATAACTTGACCAGACTGGTTCCTTTTCAGATTTAAAGTGAGTGTAAATCTACACAAATAACCCACAGGAAGTTTACAGGTTCAAGAGAATTAAGATGTTTCTATAATTCCAGTGTGAGAGTTGCTTGGATACAGGTCTGGCATTAGGGTGACTACGGCAACCCTGCCCCCTGTCGCCTCAGTCATAAGGTTTTATTTGACAATATGATAAAAGATTTTATTACTTGGAGCATCATTTCTACCACTTTTTTCAATTATGTCGCCAAAATAACAACAGGAACCCATTTTACTGCATTTTATGTACTCTTCACAATTTCAAAAAGTCTATGGACGGTGTTGTGGAGGAGTTACATCCAGTCAAACAGGTGAATTGAATCAGTACCATCTGCCTCCATTACAGTGGCTGGGGGTTGCAAACCAACATTACAAAATCTCAAACACTTTTACAAACCTAAAGACAAATTAACATTTCAGAAAACAATTTAACAAGATGCAGAACACTTTTACAAGTACTGAAACACATTGACATTTGACAAAATCAACCGGAAAGGGAATGTATCAACGCCGAGGCTGACCCGGAAATGATAATGGTTGCACTCATAGTGGGTGTGTCATTCAGAGGCTGCAACCTTCGAAGGCCGTATTTGTAGGCCGATTACGTCACTGCGCGGCGACGAAGGCTGTCCCAATTCATGAATCCTTCCGAGGCTCCTTCAAATGCGGCCGACAAATGTGTCCTTCTTTTGCCCGATTTGAAGGATGGGTCATGAGTATCCTTCGCGGCCCATCATTTCCCATGATTCATTGCGGGTCGAAGCGGATTGGTCAAGCAGGGGAAGCCATGGCGGACTATTGCGCCAAAAGCTGTGAGTAAATTGTGAAAAATTAACACTTTCTGTGACACAAATTAACTTCTACAATGTTTTTAGTGCGGAAATATAACTATGTAGACGTGAAATATCTGCTTGATTTATCTAGACATCGCTTAATTTCAAACGTGCTCCGACGTGTTGGAGTTTTCCGTTCCCGCCGTAGTAACTGGCTTGCCTCACCAGCCTTCCCGGCGGTGAGGCAAGCTAAATTTGGAGATATCTGACCGGACTCCCGGCACTAAGCTCCCGCTGGCAGTCATCACAGTGAACGTTTAACACAAGTGAGTTCAGTTTATGTTAATATTATTGTAATTGTTACTGAAAATCGATCTGACTTTTCAGGTGATATTAAGGTTAACCTGAAATGGACAGTTTTATATAGTCTAACTGTATCGCTGGAGAGTGTGATTGAGAATAAATAAGCTTTTCAATATTAATTTTTGATGAAGAAATGTGCTATATGTTTTAAAAGTTTATTTATAATTCAGCTAGCATTATAATTTCTGATTACAGGTAATGTAATGTAAGTGAATCTCAGTAAAGAAGTTAAAAGTTTGAAAGAGCTTGTTTTAGGCATTTGCATAGAAATATTTTAAAATTTTCTTCAAATTAAGTCAAATTTAAAATTAAAAAAGGCTTTATTTTTGCCCTGATATTAAGCAAGATGGGTTTTTTTTTGGTATTTTCATTTTTTTTTTAGGGACAAAGGAGAAGATGGGCCAGTTTGTTAAGCTCAGGGTTGAGAACCACCACCTTTTTACTGGAGCTAAAAACTCAGCCACTGTGGCTTGGAGGTACAACAACAATAACAACATTCTTTGCAGTCAGATTCTGTCCAGTTTCAATAACTCCTATCTTTCTAACTGTGATAAATATCCATCCAGGGATTAACACACTTCTTTTGGTTTTCCCTCTTTCCTTTTGTCTGTATAGGACAATTCTGGAGAAAATGAGGCAACAGGGAAAGGTCACACCCTTGCAGGCTAAAAAAAAGTGGGACAATTTGAAAAAAATATATAAAGTATGTTCAGAACTTTCATGTCACACACAAATAAAAAAAATATTTCTAAAAGTCTTATTGGTTTCTCTGTTTAGTCAACTCTTTTTTTTATTCCCTGTAACTTTAGGATTGCAAGTATCCAGGGTCAGGAGAGGGAGTCAGTGAAAAGCCCACTGCTGCTACTTGGCCCTGGTTTGTCCTTATGGATCAGGTGTTGGGACAGAGGCCTTCCACAACGCCTCCTGTCCTAATTGCCTCCATCCCTGAGAACACTTCAGGGCTAAGCAGAGCGGTAGGCAACCAGATGGAGGAGGAAGACAGTGAGCTAGCAGGAAGGGGTCAGAAAAGAAAGAGGGGCAGATATGAGGAGATGATGGAGTTGATGAGGGAGGACATGAGGCTACAGAGAGAAGCAGAGGAGAAGAGGGCACAGAGAATGGACAGACTGTTTTCCATCTTAGAAAGAATGGCACCAAATAAGGTGCTATTAAAGAAATAATGAGTTTTGTTCAGATAGTTTCTTAAAGTTTTAAGGTGTTCTAATAAATTTCAAAATTGTTTTTGTCACTAATGTTATTTACATTTGATCTAACAATACATCAACTTCATTTAAAGTTATAAACAGAATTTATTATGAAAATTACAAACAGCACTTTAAACAGAATGGGGGAAGAAAAGAACATTCAAACAGATCAAAATTACAAGAAACCAAAGGCATAAAATAAAACTATGTGCAAGTATTTACAATGGCGACAGCAGGATCAACCTGAGTGACCAGTTCCTGGAACACCTCTTCAACAGTACGAAAAGACTGATTTCTTTCTGAACAGAAAGTCTCTGGCGGTGTGGTTAAATCTCTCGCAAGGTCAGAGACATGGATGGGATGCTGCAACTGAGACCTGTGGTTTGTCTTTCTGGATGGTGAGCGAAGCATCACACAGGTGGTCTGCAGATGTTTGTGATGCCTCTTCCCGCTGTCCACGTCATCGTCCATCAAGTGGGTTTAAAGGGCTGGCACATCACTAAGATGTAATCGGAAATATGCAGAATTAGAAGATTGTGCTCACAAAATATTACAATTAGTTATACCCCTCAAAAGTTAATCACATCTATAATATTATACTTGCCTGCACACAGTAGTTATGTTCTGGTGGTACCTCCTCCAGGGCAGACACCTCAGCTGAAAGCTGAAAGCACCAAGGCAGATGTTGTGGAGGATGGCGCATGCTGTTATGACCTGAAAACAATTTAAAAGAGGGTGCATATGTGTGTATGTGTATATATTATGTATAATGTATATATAAAATGGATCTAGGTCAAAACTTACGTGAGGTACAAAGGTGTGGTGCACCTGCAGCGCTTGCAGGAAGATGGCCCTGAATCTGGTTTTCATCGTCAGCGTCCAGCCCTGCAAACCCATGGGACACTGCCTTCAAGTCCTCGGGGGTCTTTAGAAGGTAGATGACCTTGTGACGAATAGCCACCATCTCCTCTGTAACTCTGTGGACGATGTGATGGACAGTAGAGCGAGGCATCCCAAACACTCTGCAGGCCACTCTGTAGGATGTGCCACTTGCCAGCAAGAACCAAAGGTCAAACCAAGGTCTCAATAGTAGCACCCCAACCATGTCGCCGATCCTGGTGCAAAAGATTAAGCAGCACTGCCAGAGACTCCCTGCTCAGCCGAAAATCAGGCCTGGTGTCCTCCTGGTTGAAGAAGCGTTTCAGGACTGGGACACTCTGGTAGAACCTGCAGTGAAGGGGTCTGGTCTAGAAAAGGGAAGAATGGAGATGGAAAAACACATTATTTTTAAGGCATGCTTCTGGATATTTTAAGTGATCAAAGCCAGTAGATACTAATACACCAAAAACACTGCGTTATTATATAATTATCTAAGACCAGCCAGAGGGGATCAAATACTTTATAATTACCATCTATCTTAAAATTGAAAGTTGTTGTTTATATATATATAAAATATGTCAACATACATTACCCATAAAGTTGCTATCTATTTGTTTATTGGCTAGAAGCTTTAAGTTAAATCAAACCAGTTTTTACCTGAACATGATCGTCTCTCAGCCGGAGATAAAGGAGATGTCTGCGACGACGATAAAACTGCTGAAGTTCCTCAAAAATTAAAAATACCTGTCTCACAGTGTAACATATGACTGCAGGTTTAGAGCCATGAGCAAAGATTTCTCCATGATTTTCCTATAGTCGTCGTCTTTTATCTGTGACGGCCAAAAATCGCACAGTGGCAAAAAAATTTGTTCAGTAGGTACTATCCAATACACCTGTTTTTAATGTCAATGCTTAACATTGAACTCATGTAAGCATGAGTTAATGTCTATCAACAATCCTGATTTAGACCTGTACATTTTGTCTAGGTTTTAACCTAGCAAACTAACTGGTCTAAAGGTGGTCTAAGCTTAGGCTTGGACTTAAAAATTCATAAGCTCCATTAGAAAAAATGCATTTTTAAGCTAGAAACAAAGCAAACCTTAAGATGATTCAACCTGAATTTCATCCATTTATTTTCACATTTATTATCGTAGGAACGATATCAGTGTGGGAAAAAAACTGTATTCATAGTTTATTTGAGAGCTAAAAATAAAGAAATCACTGCAGATAATGTGTAGCTTATCTAGTTAAGACACTATCTCAGAAACTGGAAAGTCCTGCGTTTGAACCCACCTCATTCTTTTCTTTTTATATGCTCGGCTAAACCAAACTAATAATATACGTAGAACACTAGAAATTTTGGTATAGACCTCTATAGACTATTGAAGCATTGTTTCTATGTATTTTAACACAAAAATCTTCACTCTGTAGTGTGATCCCATTGGTACTTTAGCCAAGCTTAGACACTAAATATCTGAACCTGACCACAATCGTATCTTTGGTTGAGTAGAGCCTGATTTATAATATACACATCTATGTTTCAGATTTTGCCATGACAACAAGTTGACGCCTTAACGGGGAGCAAGGGGTAGAGCTGTTTAATGTACATTGGCTTTTTCTTTGTCAAGGTAGAAACTAAGGCCTGCTTAATTTGTCTGAAGAAATGTGGCATGGAGAAAAGAGTCGGTAGGTGAAGAGGGGAACAAAATCCTTTCAGGTTTGCTTCAAATGCACATGGATATACAGACATGCACTGGAGAGCCTGGGTACAGAGCAACTCTGGTAAGTGTAAAGTACAGGGTAAGTTCAATAAGATCAAATACTGGAGGAGTATCACTGATGAACTTCTGGAAAGAAGACAATGGCTAAAATGCTGCAAAGGTTGATGAGACTCAGATGTCCTGAATCTCCAGTCACATGTTCTAAGTACATCAAGTCACTCATTATTAGGAAACAGGCAAACTAACAATAACGAGAAACCACAGGGACAACGAGGAACAAGAGAAGAGGGCCGGGATGTAGGAGCACTGCCAGATTCCCAACAGTATGACTCAACAGAAACACAATGTTTCACTCATTGTTCAGAAACCTTACAAATCTCATTCATGTGTATTCACTCAGATAAAGCAGAAGCAAAGTACAAAAGAGCATCAAAATTAAAATGCAGAACTTGCGAAACAACCTAAAATGAAAAAGGACATTTTTTAATGTTTCAAAGTACAAAAGAAGAAACCATGTGGAATAAAAATGAATAAATGATGTGGGATTGCTTTAGGAGGAGTTGTCTCCAACACCAACACCAAAAATTCATCTCAAAACCTCTCCAAAACTTTAGTGGCCCATAATGGCTGCAGGACCACCACACAGAACAACAAATCAAAGATAGACAGATGGATCCCGATGGGCAACGGCAGGCTGATGCCGGCAGCAAACTTGTGAAGGGAAGGGCTTCCTTTAAAGCATTGGGACACAGCTGCTGAGTGGAGGGCATCTGACGCGTGTGTGGCCCCTCTCAGATTCCCCGCACAGGGAGGGGATGGCATTCCATAAGTGCATCAAAGTGGCCTTTCAGAGACAAAAGCGCACAGAGGCAGAACAGTATGGGAATTCAAGGGGGTTTAAAGTTGACTGACAGGTTGTAAAAACTGAATCAAAACAAAAAATAAATCCATGGCAAACTCCCAGGATGATATCTGAGACGAGGAAGGTTGTTTTTGGAAGATGCCCAGTGAGGAATGTTCAAAAGACGAGTTTAGAAAGTGAAAGTTTCAGAGAGGTAGAGACATGCTTTGGAAGGGACATCAAAAAGACCTCACCGAGGAGGACTTTCAATAGATGTTCGTGAACAACTGCATAATTACCACTGCAAAAACAGCAGACCTCTGAGGTGTGCAGCACAACATCGTCTCTGGCGGAAATACCTCTTCTTTTTGCTTCATTCCGGCTTTGGGTTCAGAGCGAAAAGAAACACTTGGAAGAAGATTAAATCTGGTTTGAGAAATTTATGAATAAAATTCAGATTTCTAAGAAGCAAGAAAATACCTCTTCTGTCATATTCCAACCTTTAACCCCATTATAAAGTCAGATTTTATAGCTGTTCTTTTAAGGCCTTAACTTTTATTTCATGGTTTGAGAAAGTCCCAAACCGCTTAATTAAAGTATAACACTCCTTTTTTACCAATTGTCTTTGTACAGTGTGGCTTTCAGGATTTAAGTCAGGCCATTAATAAAAAGCAAAATATATTTCCCCGGAGGCTCACTATCAGCTAAAATGGGGACAAAATACTGGTACATGCCTCCAGTCAGCAGGGATCTCCTAACTTCTGACCCTGGTTGACATGAATAACTATCTCTAACCATAATTGCTTTGAAGCTGCTGAGGCTTCTGAGTGAAAGCTCCTGGCCTTAATGAGTGACCCTCTGGTTTAACTGAAGCACCACTATCGCCCCCAGCACTGTTTTCCTTGACCATACTCTGGGATTACTTTCCCTGGGTACATCGACCGCATTCTGGTCACATTTGGTCTAAGCAGACATAGTTTTTCCTCCACACTTTCCACATGTGGAGGATTTGAGAGGGCTTCACAGCAGATTTATTTCAGAACCACCCATCATCCTCCCTTCCGTTTCTGCTCTCTGGGGGAATTCCCCTAATTCCCACTGTGATATCCTTTGTCTTAGTTGATGCAGGCCGGAGCCTGGCATGCTCTGCTAGTCGCTGTTTTTCTTTTGTTTCATGCGGTTCAGAGAAATAGGGCTGAGAGCACAGAATGGAGCAAAGAATGTGCAACGTGTTACAGGGACGTCTGCCAGTAGAGAGGATGGGTGCAAGATCCTACTCTGAGTTTTAATTGGTCTCATATTCTTGGCATCTAAGCATGCAAAGATTGAGAGCAAGTGTGTGAAAAAAGGCATAAGACTGGGGGACAGGACCACGTCCTGATTTTATAAGAAACGTGTCCTGCATAAACATTTGAACTTTACAGAAAAAATATCAGAAGGAGGGAAGAAAGTGTTAAAGTCTGAAAGTAAATGACCTTTATAATCCCAAATAAAATCATGCTGAGTATTTATTTGCCAGAACACACACAAAAGTTTTAAACTCATTTGCATCTTGAAAATGAGAAACGAGAGTTCAGGAAGCTGAAGAAACACTCAGAGTGCCAGAGGAATTGGAGCGACTTTGGGAAGCAGCAAATGTTTTACTGTTAAGCCAAGTGTGTGACCCATTGAAGTGTTCAGACTCAGTTTGTCTAATGGAGCGGCTAACTCGAACACACCTCCGCCCACCCCCTCTTTGACTTGAGTGGCGTTTGGTGTTAAGCTAACATGACTTGGGGCTCAGGCACTGCAGCTCAATGTCCGGCTAAATATTGCTAAGATTGGCCCAAGTTTACTGGTATCCTAAGTGCACCCATTTAATCTTACAGCCCTGGCCCACACATCCGCTGCTCTCATTACTGTCACAGTCCTTTAATATTAGACTGGAGCGCCCTGTGGAAACCAGAGGATGACCAGAGAAGAAGGCTTTGGGGTTGATTGCCAGGAGGGATGTAAAGCGGTTCTTGCTCACCATCCATCCAAACCTCTTATGTTAGCTATGGGAAAACGGACACCGTGGCGTGGACCCGTGTCATCCTATGTGGAGGGTAATCGTATTAAAAGTTCACACAGTGGTCTGAGATTTAAAAACTGTAAAGTGATCTGGATGTCCTCAAAAGCAGCCCATGCAATAACGCAGCTCTGTGGTGCACTGCGAAACTGTCTCCAGGCTAGGCTGGATCTGAGTAAGTGTTATGTAGAAGCTTACAGAGTAAAAAGAAGACAAACAGGAGAGTTTAACAGAAAATGAACCTGTCCACTGAACTGGAAATATTTCTGCAACTTCAAACTTTGCATCACTAGGTCACACTTCTGACAAAGGGTCATCTTCTAGAGGAATAATTTAAAAACAACAAACAAATTTTCTTTAAATTGTGGGAAAAAAACAAACCTGTCATCTATAATAATTCTGGCTGCTAATAGGTTATCATAGAAAATATTGAGTTTGAAGTCAATGCCGCACTATATATACAGACCATTACAAAAAAAATATTTTAAGAAATGTGTACACCGCTTCTTAATTGTTCCTTTTGGACAGAGCAGGAATCTTTTACTGTTTATGTATGTAGATAGCTGGCTTGATATGCCAGGCCTAGCTAGATAAAATACTCAAACAAAACAAATAAGTCTTAGGTTAGGTTAAATAAGGTTTTTCCCTCTTTTTTTAAACCCCCTAACACAAAATAAACAGGAACATATGGAAGTCTAATAATTATGAAATGTAGTTTTACAAACAGGCTTAAATGAATAAGCACACTTCTGTCACACTATTCATCGCCATCATCGAGCTCTTGGCTTAATTCCGTCTGCATATTTGAGCACTCTGTCTGGTAGAATTGGTAGAGTTCAATTAAATTGGTTTCCTGGCTTAGTCCAAAAACATTTAGTGGGTCTCAGATTGGAGGCTTTAGGAAGTCCATTCCACAAACTTATTGTCAGCCATCTTTATCTGTGCCTAAACCTGTTTAGTTACTGATTTTAGGTGAAGTTTAAGAATTTAAACTAGTCCTCCAGTCCAGATTGTGCAATGCGCCACTTCCACTGGTAGCAAAAGAGCCCCAAGCATGACTGACAGTCTTACTTTTATGTCTACAAACACAGATCTCATAATTTGCACCGTATCCAACATAAATACAAAGTTTTGCATCATATTCTTACTTTGAAGACATTGCATTTGTTTAGTGTATAATAATGGACTAGAAAAGGAAGCATTCCAACCATCAATGCCCATAATAATGTACACTTCTGACAGGAACTGCCTGTAAGCTGTATATCATAATCCCTCTATGTTTATTTGGGACCTAATTTCTACATCTCAGCATCCTCTCCACTCTGTCCTCAGCTCAAACTTCGCTCTTAGCTTAGGATATTAATTTTTATGTCTTGTCATGTTATTATTACGGCTCCACTGGAGGCCTGCTGGCCCTCAGTCCACTGTGGCTAATGTGTGGTGACACTTGGCTACCTACCTCTACTGCTGTTTTCGCCTCTCTGGAAACTTGAGCAGGAAAAGGTGGCGAGAAAGCAAATTTGAAGGGGGCTTGGCAGCTAGATGGTGATGAGGGGGCAGAGCAGGGTACTGAAAATGGCAGCTGTCAAAAGATGTGACGCTGTGAGGGAGCAGGCGAGGACCCTAGCACACCCACCACTGCACACATGGATGGAGGGAAATGCCCGTGCGGTCTGTCTGAGGACCATGTCACATGCGTTATGTACTCCTGGTCGTCAGAGTAAATGTAGATGGGCAAGCTTGTCAAGTTGAGTGAGGAGGTATGAAGATGAGTGTGACTGTTTAGGTAAATCCATTAAAGCGCTGAGGATGGGGAGGGGTAAGTGGGGTTCTTCACTGGTTTACCCAAAACTGGGAAAGGGGTTGATATGAAGGTCAAATTTAATATTTGCTTTTGGTTTTACATCACTTCCCATTTTATTCTTAAAAACTGGTTCACTTGTTAATTGGGTTAGGCCTTTCCTCTTTTCTCTGATTAACACCTTTGTTTCATTACTATACTCATATAATAGCATAACATACTGTTCAAACCAGATATTTACATACACTGTATAAAAAAATCTTACTGTCTGAAAAAATAAATCAGAAGAAAACAAAAAAATTATTTTTGTCCGTCCTAGAGAAAAATATGTTATTGTGTGAATATTTGTATCAAGACCTTAACCTCATGCTAACTTAGGTTATACATCAGGGCACTGATCCAAAGCACAGAATCAAGTCCATCTCTGAATGGCTTAATGGTTTTAAAGTGACCTAGTCAAAGTCCAGAGTCAGTTCCAATCAAGATCCTTTGGTGTGACCTAAATAAGTCGTTCATGCTTGAACATCCCTCTAATGTGGTTAAATTAAGTCTTCCAAGAAGAATGGGTCAAAATGCCTCCATGCGATTTAAAGTTATCAAACACTTGATAATAGCTATTCCCATCAATTGTTGCACAACCAGTTATTAGACTAATAACTTTTTCACTTATAGCCAGGTTGTTTTGAATAGCGTTTTACCTTCATGAATGAAATCATTATTTGAAAATTGCATTTTGCATTTGCTCTGTTTATCTCAAAATCGTTAAGGGGCAAAACAAAAAATCAGATCAAAAAAGCCGGCAGTATCTTAACTTTTTAGATTTTTATTGTTGTTCACATTCACATGTTGCTCCACCTTCATGCTCTCTATAAAGTACTGAAGGGTCAATGTAAAAGCAATGTGCCACCAAGTTTTCTTCTAAAGCTGTAGAAGTACAAGGAGTCGAATGACAGGCTGGAAAAAACATCGGCAAGATAAACTGTGAATCCAGCGATTGTTTCTCAGTGTCTTTTCTCCGAACGCCCGGGGTGGTTTCAGCTGGGACTGGTGGAATAAACGGAGGGTTGGGGGCCTGGGATGGTACACTGCACTGTAAGTGACGAGGTCAGACGGATTAGTTGTTGGAAACTTAAACGACAGCAAGGCTTGTGGACTTCCTGCTTCTTTTAAAAAGTGTTTTATCCCCTCGGGGTGACAGGCTGCTGTGGGACGATCATTAAGCTGGTAAGGGATGAGCCTCACCAATCACTCCACGTCAGTGCTCAGAGGCAACACAGCCTGACATGTGAGGTAACTGCTATTTGAAAGCCTCGTCCACTCTGGTTTCACTTCAGCGGCCGCACTCTTGCTGTTCATTCCCTGTTGTCTTTCTTTATTTCACTCAGTGCCTCTCTGCCTTTAAGGTCTTGTTTTTCTTAAAGCCACTGGACTATTTATTTAAGGTTTTCAGTTTGTACAGGGACACAATAGCTACCCTGAACCTTCAAACCAATAAAACATTTTACGTTAAAATAATAAATACACAGCAGCTGCTGCCACTCTGACAAATCTGTTAATTTTTTTTTTCAGTTCTTGGAGAACCAGTCAACAAATTCTACAACTTCACTTATTCAAAAAACTATAGTTTCACATATCCTGCCAAGGAAAGTAGAAAACAGAAAAAAATAGCACTTTTTGCAGTGATAACAGTTAATGGTTAATCAAAGTTGCTTTTTGACCCATGATTTATGAATCCTGAAAACTGCAGATGATGAAGAACAGAAACTAGTGACCTCAAATGTTAAACTTTAATACCCAATGTTTCAACGTAGTTGTTTAAGTTGCTTCTCTTTGTAATCTTTAAGTGTCACATAGTCATCTCAGTTTAATTTTCTTAAACTGAATTTGTAGATTATCTGTCAACACAACAGTGAAAACGCTTCACTCAGATGAACTATCAGTTAAAAAGATGAAGCTGTGAAGTTTGAATAATATTGGAAGAATATATTTCAGCACATACTCTGTTGGATTTGCGAAGACATTCTGATCCTCATGTCCAGATTCTGATTTCTGATTGACTTTTTCTTTTACCATACCCTCCCCTTTTCCTCTCCAGTGTGTGCTCTTTGGATGCATGTAATGATATGTAATGATTTGTAATGATGCATATATACCAGCCACACCATCATCCCCTGGAGCACAGGCCAAGCCCGGGAAAAGCCCCCCCGACACCCCAGAGTCCGCACCTACCCCCGGCAGTAAGACCACCCAAGCACCAAGCAGGGGAGACCCCCCCTGAGCCCCCAACAGGTTGGGCAGGCACCAGCTCACTGCAGTAGTCAGAACCTGGAGGGACCAAGGTAGAAGGGCTCATTGTATTTCACTCTGGGAGGGCCAGTCCCCAAGAGGTCTAGCAGGAGCGATACCAACCACAGCCCAGCACAGCCCTCAACCAGCCCAACCAGCCTATCGTTGGCCAGGATGTGGCCCGAGTACCCACACAGACAACACCCCACCAAGACAAGCAACCCCTGCTGGGCTCGCCCCGTCAGAGACCCCCAGTCCCTGCCGAGCCCATAGGCCATAGGCCCCATGGCAGGTGCCAGGGAACAACCCCCTCCCCGCTTGATTCGAGAGGTTTTCTGGAAGTTTACAACGTCATTTCCTGCTGTTCATGCTGTGTCAGTCAAAACTCATCTGTGCAATAATATGCTTGAGCAACCATTTGAATCCCCGGCTTACAAACTCAGAGTCATAACAAAAGCAGCCTCCAAAAAATTTGGTGAGTGAAATGTAGTGATGAAATGTTAAAACCTTTTCCAGCGAGCAGCATGCTTCTGGATGCTCTGCTGAGCTGAAGTTGGCAAAGGCAGCTGTCAGCCTGCAGAACGTTTGGTCAGAGTAACATATACAAAAAACAGAAAAAAACTGAAAGCTGGTGAGAGACACTGACTGCTGACAGAAAGGTGAGAAAACAATCACCGGGAGGCACCTGGCCTTTTGATGGACAAAGCTGCCAGCACAAAAGCTGCATGTCAGCCAAGTAAATAAAACACACCAAGGGAAGAAGGGAGGAAAGTGATGGAGATGTATACAAACCGATGGCTGTTGTTACAGACCAGCGGCCATGTCTCCATCTGGGAACATTTGAAGTATTGATTATTTTTGAGCAGGGATGTCCAAAGTGGGGCCTTTTTTGGTCCTTGTGCCGATTTTGCGCAGCCACCAGCTGCAATTCAAGAATTACACACATTTGGCCATCCAGCACCGGTGGATTGTGACTTCATTTTTTTAATTTGAGCGAAATTATAGATCCAAACAATGGAAAATGCTAGGTACAATGCAAAGAACTTCTATTTTAAAAAACATTCTTTTCATTCAAGTAAACAGAACCGCATCTATCCTGTGACGCTTACTCAGAAGCAGACTTTGTTGCACCCAAAAGAAAGAGTGACGCAAATACTGTTCATAGTGCTGGGAATCCAGCATCCAGCCCATTAGCCTGGTAATTTCCCCATTAGTCATCACCTTACAGAAAAGTACCAGGCATCTAACAAATTTCACCAAATCAACAAAATAATCTCTGTCTGCAAGGACTTCAGGTTATCCATTTTTTATAGATGTGCTTGAAATGTATTGAAAAACTGAATCTTTGACTATATATTTTTTCTTTTCCACAGATTCCTCATAAATATATCATTTCAATCCTGTAAGACTCACAATGAAAAGACACATAGGTGGCGATTAGAGAAGTTTATGGGATCCGACTGGTGGAGTGGAGGCCTGAGGAGGTAGGTAAATCGGGAGGAGCTAGGAAGACAGATGGTGGAGATGGGGAGGAGGAGGGTCGTAGCTCAGCTTGAAGAGCGAGGAAGTCCATGAGTGAAGATCTTTAAAGCGGAGCCTTGGACAGTGATTGGCTGAAGACGAAATGTGGACTCTATGCCGATTGGCTGGAGCGGGAACGCACCGTGGATTTATTGGACGGAGCAGAGGAGGGGGTGAGTCCTCCTCATTGAATTTTCGTCAAAACTCCATTATAATGAAAACAAAACAGATAAAATTATCTAACTTCTAAAGCATATAATAATCTAAGAATTAATTGATTCAGCAACTTAAATGACTTCAGGTAAACACAATATATAAAATTGTACCTAACTTAATTGGGCTTAAAAAGATAGAAACTTTATTTTGAAGGGTATCTATAATCTTTATTTTGAAAGCTTAGCATAATAATTATTTTGATTCTTTATTTAGATTCAATAAAAATGTGAAAACCTTATTTTTAGTATATTCACTTTTATTTTGAAAGTCCAACAAGATCCCTTTTTCAGTCCTTGTTTAATTGTTGACATATTCCAATATATTCTTAATGGGTCCAAACAATAATAAGCACATATGCTCTAATAAATGAAAGTCCAGCTTTACAATACAGTATTACCTGAGTAAGCTACAGCGCATTTATTATGTACCCAAATAAGTAATAAAAAAAAGGGGTGTTGGGCTTTTTAAAATTAAAATGTTGGGCTTTTTAAAATAAGGATCACAGATACTCTTCAAAGTTAAAGTCTAGCTCTGTTACATTTATTATCTTAGATTATAATCAGAGTTGTTTCCAGAAAATTCCTTATTGATCTGAAGCAGGGAGGAAAAAAAAATCAATCAATAAGGCTTTTAAAATAAAACTCACCCAAACTCTTCAAAATAAAGCTGGTGCTTCTTTTACAAAGGTAGGTGGCTGATTGGCTGTATGTTGAGCTTAAACCAGCAAAAGTGAAAAGTAGGGATGCACGATAGATCGGCATTAACATCGGTATCAGCCAATTTTTGTCATTTTTTAAAAATATCAAAACCGGTCTGATAAGTAAAAACCAATATTTATTACCATCTTGTTATTGTTGGGTATGTGTTTCAGGAGAGGGAGGGGTGGCGGTTGGGGTATTTGTTTAGGCATGTGACAGTGATGCAGAGCTGGACAGTAGGGTGTTTAACTGAAGCAGAGAAGCAAAGTCAGCAGTGTGGTCGTTTTTTCACAGTGTTGAAAGGGTAGTGAGATATATATAATATATATCATATTGGCAAATATTGGTTATCGGCCTAACAATGATATTATTATCGGATATCGATATTGGCCTGAATTTTCATATCGGTGCATCCCTAGTGAAAACGTGTTATGACGTTAGACGCCACTATCAAAATTACTTCAAGAACAGTATTTATGTTATTTGGACTCACCACAGTTTCCGTGTTTCTTTTTCCTAACACATAAACATGGACACATTATTTTCCTTTTAACTAAAAGAATTGCATCCATCAAGCTGGACAAAGCTGTCTTTAGGTTTTTAATCCAATTTCTTTTGTTCCAGTCAGGTTGACCTCATTTGAATTTGTCACTGTGACACAACACTGTTCAGTGATCTACTTCACTGTTTGATTCATATGTCTTATTTTGTCATTATGGTCCAGAAATCTTAAGCACATATCCCCCCTGGCATCTTCCTGCAAAACGTAGTACATCTTTAACATTTCATGCTTTACAAAAACTAAACAAAAAACATAACTTTTTCACCCTGTCCCAGATGTTCTGGTGCATCTTCTGCCAATACGGTCATAAAAGCAAACATCAAACATGATGAAAGTATATTATAGTATAATTAAACCTAAGTTCAATTAGTTACTTTAATACAATGATGCTACAAATTTGTTTGAAGAATCAGTTCTTTTGGGAAATATCTGAGGAGCTGGAATCCCAAAACTAAACCCAAACAATGATTAAGTCTGTATTTTCGCCCATCCCCCATTTCTACCAAGGATCCATTAAAGACTGAGGATCTGCAGCTGAATGTAGCAGGAGGGAAAACCGGAGCTTAACGTGGAGCTTTTCATCTTTCACCTCTTCAGGTGATCCTGCACCTCCTGTGGACTTCAACATTAACTTCGTTTTCATTCCCTTATTCTGCATTACCTCATCTTAACCACATATTACCAGATCCATGCTTAACAGCTAGTTAGGTGGCTTCATGAGGTGTTTAATCCCAATAAAGAACAGATTTAAATCATAAATGCTACCATCTTACAATGTGGGGAGCAACTGAGAGATCAATTTGTGTTGCATAACTTTAAAAATGTATCTGATGTGTTTTGCCTCAAGCTGATCTGCAGTTCTTTAGTTTTGTTGTTGTTGTTTTTATTAATAGACTTTGGAAGCATCACTGAAAATCTCCTGCACCGCTCGATGTTTTTATGTCTCCACAGAAGACTCTTGTCAGCCTATGCTATGTTCAATATTTTGAATTCAGTGTTTGCAAACTCAAATCAAACAAGAGGGAAAGATTTTCAGAGAGGATGTTTCTGTATAAAGGAATCAAAATGTGCATGAGCTGTAATCAAATGATCTGCAGATGCAGATGTTCTCCGTTCATTTCCTTTTTATTTGAACAAGAAGAGAAAATCAGGAGTCAACTTGAATTTATCAGAAATTTTTAAAAATACTGAAAAATTGCCACGCGACCAGCTATGGAAGAAGCGATATAGAAAATGACTGACTGACTGAGAAATTGAAGCCACAATACACATTTCGGGATGAATGCACAAACTTTTTCCCATTGCTGTGTACCGAAAGGTAAAATCGTCAGCCATGATTAGATGAACTACATTAGGCCACATTAGGTGGCCTTGTACCGCTCCATCTCCACTGCAGAACATCAGGAAAAGCTCAGACTTTGACATTAATCAGTTGAGCCTAATGTTTCCCTAGATTAATACATCTGTCCTCACACAGGCTTCCACTTCCTCCCATGATACTCCACGCCAAAGAAATCCCCACCATCTCAGCAATGCAGTTAAAAGAAGTTGATAACATGATTCTGAAACAGCCTCATCACCTGTTCCTCTCTTCATCCAGCACTCCTCGACGATACGCCTGAGACTGGATTAATCCCGACTTCCCTCTAATCCAATTAAATACGAGGAGCAGAGGTGCTGTCATCGCCAAACATGTTTCTGCAAGAGTCGACTGAAGAAAAAAGCCTTGAGACAGATTAGGCGGAGGAAGATCCTTAATTTGTTAATCACTGAACTCTGCTGGCACCGATAGGCCAAACGAGCACGTCTTTATACACGGAGCCTGGAATGAGAGAGGAGTCAAGCGTGAAACACAAAGGGGGAATCAAGAACAATTACCGGGAGATGACGAGAGGATCAAACGTGGATTCATTTCATTATCTGGACGATGCCTCGCTGCCGCTCCTCTTCTAAATGCAAACGTCTGCCTCTGAGGAGCTCAGAGTCGCTGAAGATGTGTGTTGGATTTGAGGATTTTATCAGTAAATGGGTTCACAAGAATTGATGTTTAAAACTGTATTTTTATATGGATTTACAATTTAACGCTTAAAGATGTGTGTCAAATTATGAGATAAACCTGAATACTTTAACTGACCCTTCTAGAGGTCTGGTTCTCCCTTAAGTTATTTTACTTTGACAGAAGACTGAGTAGATGTTTTGAATCTTCTAGCTTCAACAAATTTTCCCCCTCCAGACTTTTTTCAGTAAACAGAAAGGTAAACGGTTCTCGAGACGTTCTTAAGGTCTCAAAGGTTTACTTTGGGCTTTTGAAGCAGAACCGACCCAAAGCATCACAGATCCTCCACCGTACTTAACAGTGGACATGAGGTCCTTTTTCACATATTCATTATTTGTTTCGTACTGAACCCACCTGGTCCGTTTGTTTCTGAAAAGCTCAATCATGGTCTCATTTAACCAAAGCACACAGGTCCAGTTAAAGTCCCTGTAGAGCTTAACAATATCAACAAGTCAACATCTGTAAAGGTGCGGGGGAAACAAGCCTTTTTTTTCTGGCATTTTTCCCAAACAACCAATTGGCAGATACAGTAGATGCTGTCCAATGGTTACCATTGTGTTGGTGACCTCAGGATGCTTCTCTTTGCTGCAGTTCTCAGTGAGTTTAGAAGATTTTCTTTTTTTACCTTCCTTATATCTTGTAATTTGTACTTGGGATCTTGTCCAGCATTGCTCGCCACAGTTCCAGCTATTTTAAACCATTTAATTATTTCTCTAACTGAAGATATGATCATGTTGAGGTGAGTTGCTACTATCTTGGAGATATTTTCTGACTTATGAAGATCAACAAACATCTACTTCACTCAATTGGCATGTTCTCTTGTTTTTTATTTATTTAAGAGAGGCTAAAAACAAGCCTCTGTGTCATGTCATATTTATACATGTGGGAACCATTAAGTTGTCAATTAATAAAAAGTGGTTTGAACATAACAGGAAATTATAAATGACAAAAATCTGACAAAACAGTTATTTCTCAACCTGAGAGGCTTGCCCTCTTCAGGTTGGAGGGGGGCTCTCAGGGTCTCAGCTGGTCTGGGAAAACCTCGGGCTTCCCTCAGAGTAGCTGGAGAAGGTGTCTGGCAAGAGGGAAGTCTGGGCATCTCCGCGACCCGGTCCCGGATAAGCTGAAGGCAACGAGTACAAGGTTTTTTTCACAACTCGATAAACCTTTTCTTCTGAGATTATATTTCTGCAATAAAATATATATTTTGATGCTGTTTACTTATTTTTACCAACTGCGCAGGGAAACGCAAGTAAACCAGTGTTAAACTAAAACTTTGACAATAACAAGTTAATGGCTTGACTGTATCCAGAGGTTTAAGTTTTATTTCAATTACATTATAATAGCTGGTTTTGAACACATTTCACAAACACAAACAAGGTGAAAAGCCATTCAACAGTACTTGATCCTCTAATTAAAGCTAAAATCTGCCTTCAACAGAAGCCAGAGCAACAAATCAGCAAAAGCTTTCTTTGAGTTAGGACCAATATGATGCTCCAATAACATGATGTCATTAGATGAAAGATACAAACTACTTGAATTTGAATCGATGATCTATCAGATTTAAAGGTGTGGCACAAATTTTAAAGACAGACCCTATTCTTTCTAGTTTCAAGTTAAAGGACATCTTAGTTATGTTACCTTGTTACCTGTTACCTTGTGTCATACAAGCATCTTTCCAACCTGCAAACTTCCACCCAGGAACGGATGAAGGTGATGTGGAGCAGCTGAGTTTGCTCGTTGCAGTGGAATGAAAAATGGCTTGTTTAAAACCAAATCAAGATGATCACTGTGTGCATCATTATCACCTACACACACACACACAGTTGGCTTTGGTGTGTTTTGACACTTGGCCTCAAGTCGTGATTGATAGATGCTGTTTACTTCTGGGCAAGGCACTCAATTTCAACTTAAGATGCCATTAGTGACAAACATTGCTTTCTCAGTGGAGGAAAAACAAGCTAAAACAACAGTTATTAAGATAATTATGAGTTATAGATGCTATTAGGACTCAATGGATCTTTGTTATTGTGAATAATACTTGTTTGGTCGGTTTTCTTGAGGTGCTTTGATAATTTGACGCCTCTCCCGTTACTGATAATGAGTTTTCTATTTTTTCTCCCGATTAAGAGTCATAAACAGCAGTAGAGCGGACCTCAAGGACCTTGACATACCAAAGCCGTTGAATTTCCTTTCTCAGGGACAAGATATACAGTACACAATGCACATTAAATCACAGAAACAATGAAAACAGCTACATTTCTAAGAAAATCAATGTATATTCTGTCTTACATGTTGTTGGCTAACCTCCATTACAACAAAAAAGAATAAAGTTGTTTTACAGGAACCAACAAGATTTGTGACTTCAAATAAGACGTACTATAGCTAAGAATCTATTAAATGAAATTATGTTATTTCATCTTTTTTTGCTGACTGTGACAGCTAAAAGTTTGATGGTGTCCTTGGGAAGCAGAAGATGTTCCACTTTTTCTAAGGCTTTCGTTTTCTGCAAGGTAAGGGAAAGCAAAACCTTGGATTAAACTCCATACTTATGCTCAGTCTATTTTAAAATCCTCCCATGATCCTTCCTAACTTTAATCAAGCAAACTGTAAATGTCTACGTCGACCACACGCACACAGTGGGGGTTCTAGACCAAATTTACCAGGGGGCCAGGGTGGGGCCAGTGTTTTTTCATGGGAGCACAGAGCAAAAAATAAAAACAAAAAAAGACATGGGAATATTTCATCATTTCATGTATTAAGTGAGCCACAGAGAGACTTGTGGCTCTGGAGCTGCAGGTTGCAGACCCCTGATCTAGCAAATGAAAACTGTGATCCTATCTCAATACGGCTGAAGCTAAAAGTGCAACACCTTCATTTTTAATTCATTGTTAAAGTAAAACAGTAAAGTTAAAAAATTAAATTGGTTGAAGGCACCAATCAGTTACGGTGTCTGTACCTTTGCATATCATCATAAGAAATTGATTTAGTATTATGTCTTCAGCACTGGGGCCGTAACAGGGGGCAGGACCAGTTCTACAGGGGCACTGGCCCCTGTTGCCCCCTGTATAGAACCGCCCATGCCATTATGGAAGCTTATTTATTCAAAAAACAGTTTTATGTGTGTTTGGGGTCATTTTCCTGCTGGAACTCCCAGTTGTGTTCCAACTATCAGCTGTTTGTTTGAGATAAAGTTGAAGATGGAGGTAGTTCTCACCTTCATTGTTCCATCCATATGTATAATGCACAAGCACCAGTGGCCCAGAGCAGTTCCAGAACCGACTGGAGGAACTTGAGAGAAGGGATGGATGGATGGATGGATGGATGGATGGATGAATGGATGGATGAATGGATGAATGAATGAATGATTGAGACCAGACATCCCATCTCAGTTATTTTGACTGGCTAGATCAGAAGCCACATGAAGCCCCAATACATCCTTATCCATCCTACCATCAAAAGCTCCAGTGTGGACACAGAGGTCCTCTTTCGTACTTGTTGTCCCTAAAAGGATCAAAAACACTTCGCACTCCTACAGCACTTCTTCAAAATAACTCAGGAGTAAGCCTTCTCCAGAAAAACTCATGTGGACCTCGCCACTAAACTCCCTATGGTTGAAAGTCTGGTCCAACAGCCGGGATAGAAGTCACACTGCTCCTACTGAACCTGAAGTTCAACAGCTGGTTGGAGCATTCTTTCCAACACCCTACATCAAGCATTCCCAGCAAGATTGAACAGTGTAATCCCAGAATAGTCGGAAACACACTTTCACAGACCCCTTTCCTAATTACCCCGACCACCACCTTTTAATCAGCCAACCAATGTCCAGAGTCTTCAGCATGAATCTCTTCCACTCCCTTTCGTCACTCCCAAACTGTTTGTTGTCCCTGGAAATCTTGTCAGACTTAAATCTTAACTTTAAGGAATATTTGTTTATTCTTGTACTTTTCGCTGTTTGTCACAGTTGCATCTCCTGATTAACTTCCACACTTCGCTGCTTTCAGAAATTAGACTTGTTATTTTAACTGTCACTTTTGATTTCTCCTCGAGCTTTAAGAGCCCCATGACAAATTGATGCACACCAAATATTTTCTCAAGCCACTGGATTCTCACATTTTCCCACATAATGGGAAATACATGCTTGTTGTATTTTTTTGGATTTTCTTTGTTCCAGGGAGCCCTGCTCAGGATACACAAAGGTAGTGTGCATATACTGAAACTAAACAGCGTGCAGAAGAATTAACATTCTAATTAAAACCTAATTAGACTTTGATTTGCCAGATAATTATACTCGTGTGTTGCTGTTCTCTGCACTGTTCAGATTTGATGAGGTGTGTTATGATAATTACCTGGCTGATGTGGAGTTGTGTGACAGTTCAGTTTTCTTTTTATGCTGAGGCAAAACAAAAGGAACAAGAAAAGGGATTCAGTTTGTTGATGTGATCCGTGTTTGGTTTGATGCGTTCCTGGGAATGTTGCTTCTTATACCTAATGAGGTGAGAACAAATCGAATTGAGTGTAAGATGATTTCAGCAATACACATTTTCATTTAGCTTTTCAGGACAATTACGAACCTGCTGAGGTGTAATAAGATTTCAGACATGGGCACAAACTAATATTTAGTGATTTACTAAACATATCTGTCTGGCTTCGAAAATGCAGGAAAATGTTTAAAAATATCTTGCTAATAACAAATTAACAAAAAATATTTAGAAGATAAATGTACCACCTAAATTGAGTCAATTAAGCCCATTATTGTGGTGGGAGCCATGTTAGTTTCCTGTTTGGTCTGAGTAGTCCTCCAACCAGCAGAGGGCAGGTGTGTGCTGTAGAAGAAGGCAGCCATCTCTTGTCCTCTCATCTGTCTTTTGTAAATTACAGTACAATACATCATAATTAAAAGGCTGGTGTTAAGATGATACGCATCACATTATTTCACTTGTTTCATATGGTTTTTTTTCGGTTCGGTGTTTTTATTTTTTAGTATGCTATAATTTTTATTTATTTGATGACCAACTGAATGTTGAAGCATCTCTCAGGTCCTTTGTCCACTGTCTTTCAGATGCTGTTAATCAGCTGGAAAGGTTTTTTTAGGCCTCAAAAACTCTTGATCCTTGTTCACTTTACCCACTTCTTCTTTATATCAAACATAATGTGATGTCACAGTCAAGGAAATGAGTGAAGCACCGGACAAAGTCCAACTAAAAACTATGGAAGACCGTCAGAAAATCTGAAGAAAAGGATAAAAACATTACAAAACTGTTTGACTGCTTGGAGGAAGGTTACCACCATCCGTTGGACCTTGGCTGAATTTTGTATTGAATACTTTGTATTTGTATTAGTCTTTCATGAGTTTTTCACCCCTTGCCCAATCCATGTCTCACAGGTTCGCTGCCTGCTGTTCTTTTTCTTTGTATCCAGTTGGTTTTTTAAGTCTATTCTTTTGTTTTTCCATTGAAATAAACTACCTCGTGATCCTGCTCCTGATCTGATCTCCTGATCTCTGCTTTCCAGCATTTTGCAACAACCGTACTTCTCTGACAGCTGAAATATTACACCGTTTCTGATTTACTTTTCACCTCTGGCATCAATGACTGTATCTTCTGGCCTGAAAAATAACTTCTATTTAATAAAGGTTGTGTGTCTGTGTTGATTAAATGTAAACTTTTATGTGTGTTGTAAACATTTGTATAAATTCTATTTGTTAAGATGAATAGTGGAGTTTGCGGGGTTTTTTGTTTAGATGCTTGTCTGCTGTGAGGCACGTGAACTGTTTGAGCACAATAAAACTAGTCTCAGCTGCGCAAACGAGCCTATTCTGATTGCTTCGGTAAAGAAAAACATTGGCACTCTGGCTTTAACATTGACGCCAGCTACTGTGACACATGTAGCCTGACATGTACGACGTATAAATGCAGGGAATGTCACTTTTTAACTTTACTTCAATGCGAACAGGAGCAGATTCAGGTAAACCAGATGAACAGAGTGTCAGGTATGAGTTTAGTTTGTTTCCTAAATTTTACAGCCTGGAGTCACATCCTCTGCCAGCTACACATGCTCTGTTCAAACAAGTAGCATGACTCACAAGTCAAGCAAGCCTAGAATTTCCTGTATGTCCAACAAAACCCAACCTGATGAAATATATCTTTGTTGTTTAATTTAACCTGAAGGGACGTTTGCTGAGGAGACAGGAGTGATGAAATCAATTCACTCATCTCAAGTAAACAGATACAACTGTGAAAACATTTGCATTATCTGTTGTGGTTTTATGGTTTTGGAATGCTACTTTGCCACATGTTCTTCCTGTTGCATTTGATTAGATGGAGCCGTGTAGAGAGTTCTGTGGGTGGAGCGATGCTTTTGTTTTTGTGCACGCAGCTTCATGGTGCTGTGCCACATTCAAAGGGCTTAGTTCCCACTGTGGCTTATCGTCCAGGTTTGGGGATTTAACGCATCCAGAATGATAATGGAGGCAACCTACAGCTCTTTAATGTGTTCGGACCATCTAGGCAAATGTACAGGTGCACCTCAACAAATGAAAATATCAAAAGTTAATTTATTTCAGCAACTCAATTAAATCAGTTCAGTCAAAAATGTTAAAACTGAAAGATCTGATAAAATAACATACAACTTTTTACTAGAAAACATGTAATTGGAAATATGAATTACTAAATTCATAGGCTCACTGCAAGGACAGGTATGTGGTGTGAATGTTGGGAACCTTCACACTGCATGCACACCTTGGAAGTGGAGCAGAAAAATGCTCCAACATTTGAATTTAAAACAAATTTTTAGAGGAAATCGTCTCAAATTACAAGGATCAGAGTTTTATGAGTGTCCCAGGATCAGTAACAACTACACAGTGTTTAAGCAAGTCAGGTAATAGTTTTAAAGTAAATGTTTAAGGGTAATACAGCATCTCACAACTAATTAACCTGCATCGGATCAGTCACTGTGCAACTACCTAAAATGTTGTAAATTATCATTACAAAAATGTAGGCTGTGAAATTCCCAAAATACATTTTTAGTCACTGTTTTCCTGCTTGGTTCAGCTTTTCTTGTTAGCATATTCCGAAGTTCATCGTATGCTTTGCGCAGCAGCTGATTTTCACTTTTTTGCCAAAGAAGAATGGAGATAAAAACTGAGGAAGATAAAGAAATGCATGTTAAAAACCCCAGAAATCTTCCCACATATTTGTCTGAACTTCACATAGCGAACTTCACATCTGCAGTCTCTTTCTGCTCACAGTAGAGCTTTGTGCTTTCTTTACAGCGACTGCTTCCTCTGGAGGTGACATACAGTTCCTATCTGCCACGTGTTTTGATTGTTTGCAATAAACCGTGTCATGGATGCTGCGCAAGCAAAGCTGTGATCAATATTTCCACATCAAAGGAGAGGCGGGATTGTGAAAAAAACAGAAGATACAAATTGTCATGTTTTGTGGATCATGTGACTTGAAATCCAGCAAGATGGCTTGAAAATAGGAAATGGAAAAAATAAAAATCCCCTTTGTAAGGTGATCTCTGCTGCACATCTGGAAGTTTTGTTGTTTTTCAAGCCAAATACTAACCAAAAACATGCGGTTTTTGTTCCAACACAAATCAACTTCTTATTTTCCTTCTTTTTGTCAGAGGGAAAATCTGGCCTTTGGTAAAACTTTTCAACTTTTTTCACAATAGAAATATAAACATTCAACACAAAAAAATATAAATTTTTTAATTTAGGAAACTCCAAATTATAAGAAGGCAATAACTGGCAGTATTGTTATTTTATGTTTGATTGTGAAGTTGATCCAGATGTTGCTGGGCGTGTACATTTCACTGGGAATTTCACCAGGCATGCGCACCAGTGCAGAAACTTATGAGGCATTTGAAGGCTTTTGGAAATATGTGAACCAAAGCAAAGTTTAGTGAGCGTCAACAAACCATCACCTTTCACCGTTTTTCCATCAAATAGCTGAGGTGAGGCGTTTAAGGACCTGTATATATGTAATAAAAATCGGGCTGCAGACTGGGCTGAAGCTAAGGTGACTTGTAGTCATAAAGTACTTCCTGTTTAAAGGTGTGTTGGATCTGTGACTCATTTTATCACCAGACTGATCTTTGAGATTTGTACAAATGGAAAGAAACAGAGCCGATATTTGAAAGAGTTTAAGTTAGGCTAAATGTAATGTTTCACAAGTCAAAGTTTTGTTTCCAGATTTTAAATCATGCATGTTAAACCCACAAGGTTTTATCACAGTTAAAAAATATTCTACAAATCATTACGAGGCTTCACACAAAACCTCAAGCAGTGTGGGTTCTGTGACTCTCCACTCTACCACCAGATTCTTGGGCCTTGATTTCCAAATGAAATGCAAAATTTAATTTAATTTGGAAAGAGGACTTAGGACCACTGAGCAACAGGCCAGTCTTATTTTTTCTTAGCCCAAAATACTTTCGACGTTGTCGCTGGTTCCGGAGTAGCTTAAGAAATAAATAATGCTACAGTTGGAGCCCATGTCCATCTCTTGGATACATCTTTGTGTGGTGCCCCTTGGTGACTCTGACACCAGCTGCACTCCATGCCTTGTGAATCTCCCCCAAACTCTTGAATGGGCTTCACATCACAATCAACAAATGAGCTTGTGCACCTTTTTCTATATCACTTTTTCCTTCCACTCTACTTTCCATTAATGTATCCGAATTTAGCACTTTTTGGCGTAAATGAATTTTGTCTGTCGGACCAGTAAGTAGTCTTCACCATGATTGTGTAGGCTGTAACATAACATTTTCAAATCAAAAATCATTTTTTATAGGTGTGATGTAATGAAAATTTGTGAGAAACTTTGTTTGGGGTTTTTGTTAGCTGTAAGTCATAACCATAAAAAGTACTATGTATAATATATATTCAGTTATATATTAATATATGATTGTTCTGAATAAGTTTGTTAACAAAATTATTTGAGTATAATCTACCTTTGGTATAGAGTGAAACACAAAGGCTGATGTAAATTTAGTTGACTAAATTAATTTGTTCTAAATATTAAAACTTAAAGTTAATTTAACACGTGTATTTTTCGTTTGCTTAATAATAACAAAAGCCATAAATGAGTCATTTCGTAACAATAGCTGTTTCTCAATAACTGTTAACGAAGCTTAAAAACACGACCTTTCTGCTGGTCCTTGAAAGCAGCCTAACTTTTGTCCGGACTCTAAACTTCAGCGCCGATAAACTTGTGAAAAGCAGCGTTAATGTTGACTTTCTGAAGGTTTTGGACCTGTTCGGGTTCGGGGTTTGGTTTTATTGAGGATATGCTTCAGAGAGGAGTGAGTCAGGAAGATGTAGACACCACAGTTGCTGACGTCGCTGCGGTAGTTTCCTTTATTTTGCAGCTTAATCACTGAACACTATTGTTCAGTGGAAGTTTTAACAAAGTAACAGCTGCAGTCTACTTCTCTTCGGCTTTCTGCGAAGGATAGTTGTGTGTGGAAAATGTTCGACAAGTCGTCTCGGTGTCCCACCGCGCAGGAGAACCTTCTTCAGGGGAGGAGGCTGTGGGTTGCAGCCGCTGTCGCTGTGACCTTCCTGGGGTTGTTTGCGGCGCCTGGCTGGGCAGAGGATGCCTCCTGTCACGGAGCTTACGACCTCTACTTTGTTCTAGACAGGTACGTCTAAAGGGAAAAAATAAAGTTCTGACAAGATGGAGCAATGATCGTTATAAAAAGCAACAACTGAAGCCAGAAAATTAAGCCTTCCAATGTTATTTTTGTTGCTGCGTTTAAGTTAGAAAGTGTTGGAGATGGGAGCTTCTGGAACAAATCCAAGGCCTCCTTTTCATGATTGTTTTGAATTATTAGGCTAAAGTCGTGGATAAAAATGATTTGCAATTAAAATATTTGTATACCCCTTCCTGCACATGGCATGCGGTGTAAGGCAAAGCAGGTTCATTTGTTGCTCCGTGCATATAGTGGTGATTTATGTTAAAAACTGCATTAAAAGTGTGAAATTAAAATTTAAGCACTTCATTCAAAGAAAAACAGGGACACAAGTTAATAAGTAGCTACAAATGAAATAAGCTGATAAATTAGGCAGCAGTTGCCATTTTTTGGGCCTGTATTCACAGAACTAAGCAGTGTACCACTGTTGCCTTGCATCAAGAAGGTCCTAGGTTGAAATCCCAGCCTGGGTCCTTCCTGCGTGGATTTTGCATGTTCTTCCTGTGCAGGCGTGGGTTCTCTCCGGGTACTCTAGCTTCCTTAAAAGGCCAAAAAAAACATGACTGTTGGGTTAATTGGTCTCTCTAAATTGCCCTTCGGTATGTGAGTTTGAGTGGATGGTTCCATTTGTTTGGGTCAGCTGATAAGATATAAGATTGTGACTTCTAATCGAACAATATGACGTTAAGCTTAAACTTCCTGCTTATGAGTACTGTTTGTTGGAGTCATACTATAACTTGTTTGTTGTCAAAGCAGGTGTGAAAAGTCCCCATGTTGGGTATGAACTAATGCATGTGTTATGTTATGCTCTTTAATCTGTAGAGGGGGAAACATTTAGGTATTTGATAAAATTGGCACGAGAATGTAGACCTGAGGAACCCCGATGTGTTCTCTGAGAATTTAGCCAAATTGTCCAAAGTAGTCAAATTCTGCTAAGTAAGATTTGAACAATTTTAATTCAGTTCAGTGGATTTATAAAGCGTAAATTCAAAACACATATCGTCTCAAGGGACTTTACAAAACAAAGTTAGTTCAATCAAATCATGCTGACAGAAGTTAAGTAAATACATTTCAGTTGATCCTAGTTATCAAACAATGCAGTCAAGGTTAGTGTATAATTCATATTATCTAAGGAAACCCAGCAGATTGCATCGAGTCAGTGACTTGCAGCATTCACTCCTCCTGGATGAGCATGTAGCAACAGAAGACAGTTGCTTGCATTGACTTTGCAGCAATCCCTCATACTGAGCATGCATGTAGCACATTGGAAAGAAGACTCTCCTTTAACTGGAAGAAACCTCCAGCAGAACCAGAACCAGGCTCTTTGTGAGCTGCCATCTGCTATGACCGACTGGTTTGAGAGGACAGAGCAGAGACACAAAAAGATTCAGGAGTGCTTTCTAGGCACCGTACCAGAGAATCCCACCCACTGTTCCAGTCTAGCAATCAGTACATTGTGATCTGCTGTCTCAAAAGCAGCACTGAGATCCAGTAATTCAAAAACAGATGTTTGTCATGTATTGCATAGTTAAAACATGTCATGTAAAACTTTTGAAAGTGCATTCTCCTTGCTGTGAAGTGTCGTAAATCTTTCTGGAAGATGTTCTTCAGGATTTCAGCTGAATATTTCTTTATGAACATCCTGTTCAAGGAAGGATCTGACAGGCCCTAACAGAACCCTATCATCTGGTTATCCTCAACCCAGATACTGAATGGTAATTGGACTGAATTTAAACAGTGCTTTTCTAGTCATACTGACCACTCAAAGCGCTTTACACTAGAGTTGCACTCACCAAGTCCCACTCACTAACACATACACAGATCGGTAGGCAACTTGGGGTTAAGTGCCTTGCCCAGGGGAACATCGACATGTGAAGCTGGAGTCAAACTCACAACCCTTAAATTGCAAGACGACTACTCTACTCACTGAGCCGCAGTCTTCGCTGTCTGAAACATCTGAGGGACGTTTCCATTTCCCTGTGTTAAACCTTTTTCTCTCATTAGATGGGATTCAAACCGGTTTCCTTAAAACTGCTGCTTCCTGGTGTCTCAGCATAGGTTCCCCATAGAAGCATCCAGATGTCAGTTTGGAGCCATCTAGCTGAACAATTATAATGCTTTAACCTGATTGCAGCAAGAATCTGGACATGGTTTTTACAGAGTTTTTCCAATCTTTAATTTGTTTTTGTGGAAAAGAACCAACGTGAGTGACCGCCCTTGATTGCACCACTCTGGAACGTTGAAATCTGATTTCCACAGCTGTGTGTGAAGTATTTAAGTTTGCTAATTTTGCTGTGATGTTACAGCGAGTTGGGAATGATGCTGGCCGTGCTTTTAAATGCCAAACAGAACCTGAAATCTGTCTTCAGATGCAGGGATGATTGGTAGGGTCCACTGCCTCCAGGTTTTCAGAAGGTTTGTTCAGAAAGTCTTTCAAGATTTTTAAAATGTTGCCTTTAAACAGTTCACAGGTATGTGGAATACTGATTAAGATCTTAGGACCAATCTGATACTTTTAGGCTCTTGTATGCATTGTTGTTGCTTACGACATGCAGCAAGAAAGCCTTTTGAAACCACACAGGCCTTATCTTGACCTCATTCTAACCCCACTCAGAAGTTAACCAACCCCAACCAACACTGGGTTTAGAGAACATCAATATTATTTTCATCTGCATGTTATTCCCTTTATAAATGTGTGGTTGCATTTTTCTCAACCTCCATCAAGTTATTTGAAACAATCTTTTCAAATCAAAAGAAAGTTTGAATCAAGTCTGTTTCCTTTAACTTCTTTGGAGCAAATAAACCCCCCACAGGAAGTGGCGATGAGGGGTGTGTTATTTAGATTGCTAATGCTGCATTACATGTATGTTTTAAGTCATATAAATCAACTGATACACTACCAAATCTGAAGGTTTATCACCAGCCCTGGCCTCTGTATCCAGCGTGGCTGCTGCATGTCTAAAAATCTTGGAAAAGCTGCAAAAAATTTAATGTTTCTTTAGATGCTTTGTATTTCACAAAATCATTTGCAAACATTGTGCTGTAAGCTTTTGTTATTGTGGCTTTGATTGGTTAAATGCATCAAATGCAGATACCGTACATGCACTGTCATTCCTTTGTGTTGCTAATAGTAGCTAGCCTGGAACACATTGACCACTCCTAGATACAAGCGCTGATTTTCAAGGCAAATCAATTGCAGGTTTATTTTTACCTGGAAACCAAACTCAAAAATTAGGTTCTTTTGTCTCCTTCATGCTTTTGCATTTCGGCCATATTTCCTCATCCAGATGTGTTTAAAGAGTAATGAGTAAAGTTTTCATTGTGTCACAACGTTACAAAAATGTCTCCTGTTAAGTTTCTAAAAACAAACCTTGTAACAATGTTACTAAAATATAAAAAAATATATCTTGAGCAGTTGATGTGAAGATGGGAAATGAAATAGTGCCGATTTCTCATGTGCTTATCATTACAGTGTATGATTCGTCAAGTTACAAATGACAAAAAAATAAAAAAATGTCTTTGTTTGAAAAATATTAACCAAATTTTGATCTAGCTCCGAATACGTTCTGGTAACGTTTAGCTGTGAATCTCTGTCTTTTGGCACAGCACCACTTCCTGTGTCTTTCATGCACTCGGAGTGCTGCTTCAAAGACTTCCCAGTCAGATTCAGTCAGCTCAGCAGAATGCGGCAGCAGCGTCATGTTAGTGGAAGTTTACAGCTTGACAGCAACTGTTTTTAATCTTGTCCTCCTCCGGCTTGGAGACGTGCCATCAGAGGGGACTGCCGAGTTAAACGCTGCTCCCCTGACCCACTTCCAAACTTCCTGGCTCTCATCTAAATTACAAAAAATCACTGGATGATGACCAAGATTACTGAGCGTGTCTTAGTCTGACTTCGGTCTGGATTTCTTGTGTGAAAGGACTTGTTCTTCATGTTTGTCCTTCTTTGTGAGAGACTGGCCCAGCATTTCTGCAAAAAAAACTTTCTGATACCATGCAGATGTTTCTCAGTCTTGAACTCCCTGGCTTTTAATAACAAACAAAATCCAGTAAACTTGTGCTTCACTTTATTTCAGATCACTCTGGATTTAATTTACATCCAGTTTTTGCGGCCCACAATATTTAAAATCTGCTGATTTCAAATGACATTTTTTTTAGTTTTTAAAAAGTGTTGAACAGTACATCCACCAAATTTCATAGGGTTCTTCGTATACTCGGGCTCCAGCCCCAGAATAACTTAAATATTACACAACTGAATAAACAAACAGCAAAAATACAGTAACTATTTTTCATCTGCTCTTGTGTTGTCGGTGGTTGGTTAAACTAATCAACCAACTATTTGATTAGTTGACTTTCATAGTTTCTTTTTGGTGCAACCATAAATGCAACAACTAGAGATGCACCGATCAGGTTTTACCTGGCTGAAACCGATTTTCTTTGAGGTGTAACCTGCAAACTCATTTTTCAAAGGCTATAAAAGATGAAGAACGGTTCTATGATGGATGTAGTAGTTTTGCATCCAACAGAAGATGAATCAATTAAAAGATCTAAGCCAAGTTCTGTATTTTTATTTGATTTCTATGACAGTACCTGGTTGGTTGATGCATTTATTAAACAAAAATGGTGGCACTTCTTCAAAGTTTTCACTATTTGACCCACGGATTGCTGATGAGAGCAGATCAATGGAAAATTGGCCGATTTGGATCCACTTCAGAATTACTTGCGCATCTATTTCTGAAACTGTCTGTACCTGGATCCAATATGCGGTCAGAACAGGGGTGGTAGTTACAATAGTTGGTTGGACCTTCTCTATCTGTGTTTGTGAAGCACTGATATTAACATAAATTTCTCTTTAAAGCGAAATCTTGTGAGGTTAAATTACATGCTTGGTCTATAGGGATGGCTTTACACTTGCTTGTTAGTATTCTGGCAGCAACGTGAATTTGTGCAACGTTCTTTCAAGCGATCGTACCCATGATTTATCTAAAACCAGGGGAAGAAAGAAAGGCTTGCCCACCAAATGAAATGTTCTTAACAAAGCTTTTTAGGTCTTTTATTACAAGTTCTCACTTGGAATGTGCCATTGGAATGTCTAAAAGTGTAACTTTAACTGTTGCTGCAACATAGAGCTGCTTTTCACAGACTGAAGGCTGTGTTTTGTCAATTTGTGGCTTACTTTTCCTTCACCTTGTCCGTGCTCCGTGACCTTGTCTTTACGGAGCGGGGAGGAGAAAGAGGTGCCATGAAAGATGAGCTGCCTAATGGTCAAACTCTTCTATTTTATGTTCTCTGTACATACAAGGATTTGTAATTATTGATTTAATTACCTCTCTGTCGTTACACCAAGGGCACATTTTACACACTGATTCAATGAGTGCATTGTGGTCTTGTAGTTTTCAAGTTCTTATTGCTTTTAACAAGAGAAATATGTCTTTCTTTAGAGCCTAGCTACAGTTGATGAAGTAGTTATTCATACCCTGCTGATGGTAAATTAATTTGAATGTGGAGAAACGAAATATCAACCAAATATCCACAATAAAAGCGCAAACACCAACTATACTTTATCTCTACCAAATAAGTTCAGACCTTTTCTCTAAGGTGGACAAAAAATGAAACAATGCCTTTGGCTGGCACTTCGCTTAAAAAGGAGCTTAAAATAATAAAGTGTACAATGCAAACAAAATCACTCTAATAATAATCACTTTAATAAATAAAAAGATAAACCCACATTCAGAGTTTAACACATTAAATCTACATGAGGACATGAACTCATTCAAAAAGGAAACACCTTGGCACATATTCAGACAAGACCTCATTTCAGCAAAATCTTAAGGAATAAAGAAATAATTTGTTGAAGGCTCAGGACAGGGCAAATCTGGGAAATCTGAGGGGAGTTTTGGAAATATCCCAAATTGGATACTTTCCTTGGAAACTATGGGAATTAATGACAATTGACTCAAAATTGGCGGTAGTTTAAATCAACTATCATATCCAAACCTACACATAAACCTACACATATTGATCTAATATTTGCATTAACATTACCATTAATCAATTACAACTTTTTACCTAATAATATCAAATTTGTCACTTTTTTTAGTCCATGGGTTGAAATGTATGCCTTATTAGAAGAGGAATGCAGAGTGCATGTAGGAGGCGTGGCCTAAATAACCCTGCTGTAAGCAGGGTTTCTTGGGCATTGGATGGAGGAAAGATACACTTGGGTGTAGTTGTATAAGGTTTGGTTGTTTTACCAAAGGCCATGCCAAAATATAAACATTCCTCAGTGTATTTAAAATAGCAACTTATTCCCATAAATTGCTGTGAATTCCCATGAAAAGTATTAAAATTTGAAAATTTTGGAGTTGGGGTTCCTTAATTAGGGGCGAGCCAATCTCTGTACAGGTGAGGCAGGGGCTTGGTTTGCATTGCTGGCACTAAGTCGGGCCTGTTCCTGATGCATGTTGGACTCCGGCAGGGTTGCCCTTTGTCACCGGTCCTGTTCATAACTTTCATGGACGGGATTTCTATGCGCAGTCAAGGGCCGGAGGGGGTCTGTCTTGGGGACCAGTGGATTTTGTCTCTTCTTTTTGCAGATAACATGGTCCTGCTGGCCCCCTCTAGCCAAGACCTACAGCATGCACTGGGGCAGTTCGCAGGCAGCTGGGATAAGGATTAGCTCCTCCAAGTCCGAGGCAATGCTTTTCGACCGGAAAAACGGTGGCTTGGGCTCTTCATGTTGGAGGGGAGTTCCTGTGTCTTTAAGTGTCTCAGGGTCTTGTTCACGAGTGAAGGGAGAATGGAATGGGAGCTCGACAGACCGATCGGTGCAGCTGTCGCAGTAATGAGGATGCTGTGCCAATGCCAAACCGTTGTCGTGAAGCGAGAGTTGAGCCAAAAAGTGAAGCTCTCGATTTACTAGTTGGTCTACGTTTCTACCTTCACCGATAGGCATGAACTTTGGGTCATGATCAAAAGAAAGAGATCCTGGACACAAGTGGCTAAAATGAGCTTCCTCCGCAGGGTGGCCAGGCACTCCCTTTGAGATAGGGAGAGGAACTCGCCCATCCGGGAGGAGCTTGGAGTAGCCCACAACTGACTCCTCCACATTGAGAGGAGTCAGTTGAGGTGGCTCGGGCATCTATATTGGATGCCTCCTGGACGCCTCCCCCTAGAGGTATTCCACGCATATCCCATCGGGAGGAGGCCCAGGGGACTGCCCAGGACATGCTGGAGGAAGTATCTTACGGCTGGCCTGGGAACGTCTTGGGCTCCGCCCAGAGGACTTGGAGGAGGTGTCTGGGGAGAGGAAAATCTTGCCATCTTTACTAAGTCTGCTGCCCCTGCGACCTGGTCTCGGATAAAGTGGAAGATGAGCAGTACTAGTATGGAAATTTGAGAATATATTTTGCAACCGTTTTGCAGGGCTGCTTTGTTTAAAAAGTGAGACGTGGTGTTTTGATCATGGAAATGACCAGAATTGAGGATTTTGTTGCTTATATTTTAAGAACTGGAGCAGCTAACTGAATCTTTACAAATACAAACACCCCACTCATTAACATTTTGTAACAGCTGAGGTGACTATGTTAACGCAAACGTCTACCAGTGCAATTATCCAGCATGTGGCTGGTTTTAATGTCCAACTGTAGTTGTTACACAACCATGTACAGTATTTGACCTACCAGCCCTCAGTCTTTAACTTGCTGTGTGCTCATAGTTGTTTTTTTTCTTACTTCAGGTCTGGAAGTATTGCCAGAGACTGGAAGGAGATCTACTCCTTTGTCAAGAACCTTACGGACAGATTCGTGAGGCAAGTATGGAGGCTCTTGTGCGAATGCCAAATATTTCAATAGAAAATGTTATTTTAACGTTTATATCCTAAAAAAAATTTGATAAGAAAAACTGACTTAATGATTAATGCCCTAGGTTTAAATGTGCAGATAATGCATGATGCAATAATTAATTGTTAATGGATGGCACTGAGTCGTGTTGAAATAGATGCAATAACAGTAAAAATGCAGAAGAGACGTCCCTCTCCAGAAAAAATAAAACTGTCATAAGTTTGGAAAATTGAGTACTTTAACAGATTTCTAAGCTAAGTGGTTTTATTGGATGAATTACATCATTATTTGCCGTCTGCCGCACAGATTTAAAGGACTTCCCACCTGCTTCCCAAACTATCTTTTCTCATCCTTTTCTAGTCCTAATTAATAAAAGACAAAAGCGTTAAAACGGACTTGAAGCGCTCAGCTTGTATAATGTTTGAGTCAAACGGCGCCTGCCAGCACAGTACAGACGGTAGCGCCGCAGCCAGAATGAAGTGGTTGGTTGAAAAAAATAGCAAAGGCACCAGGTGGGAGTGGGTGGCAGAGAGGAGCAGTCTTCTGGGCTGTGAGAATGGCCATTTGCACTGGGGGGGTCCGGCTCCACACTTATCCCCTGCTTCCACCACAGAACGGCTGACAGGCAGACAATGTACAGTAAAGCAAAAGAACACTGGAAGGCGACGGTGACAATCTGCTAAACAATGCTCGCTCACCAAGAGCACTTCTGTTCTGCCATGTGGAGCAAACTGGACTCCTTCGCCACCACCCCTTCACACAGAGGAACAAACCCAGCACCATCCTCCGATTTCTCCTTGGCTTTGGCACCAGTATCTCTTCATCCCAAGTCTTTCTTAGAAACAGAAAATATCTCAGTGGTCATTTTACATCACGACCCCGCCCACGCTCTTCATCCGTGGTTTGTTTTAGGTCCACATATGAACGCATATACGTGCCTGTTTCTGCTCCTGCCTGCCAGATCTGGTCTAAAGATTGAGGGCCGTGTTTGTGGGGGAGGATGGCGACTGGGCCGTGTGTCATGTGGTTGAGAAATATCGGCACCTCTCCTTATGCTCCGAAGGCTTCGCATCTCTGAAGGAAACACTTGTGTTACTTAATTATTCAAAGTTTTAACTCGCTCTGTGGGAGGCTGCTGGGTGTCTGTAGCAGAGGTAGGGAGTTACTGAGGACAGTTACAAAACTACTTATTGCTTCGTATCGTACTTTACATTATTAATTCTACTTTTGGGGAACTTGCACAACTCTTGTTTGTAGTTTTTTTTTTGGAAAGACAAATCTGGGACCTGACATTTTTAGCTATTTCAGCAAATTGATCTCCCATTTTATGGCATATTTTCTTTATATAGGCATTCTGCAGTGTAGAGCTGACAGGAATCAACTGTCACTTTAATAAGAAACTAAAAATAAGAAATTCTCTCATCAGGCAGAGATGTGTCTTTTCATGCTATGCTATTTCTTTTTTTTTATGCGCAGATGTCCACTAGCACTAGCTCTAGTGACTCATTCAGCTTTATTCTGAAATTAAATTGTTTGCGTTTTTAAAGCTTGAAAAGCTGATGGCATTTTGTGTTTATAATATGTATTTCTGCATTAATACTCCTCATGTGAATATGTTCACATAACCATGTATGTTATGGATTTCCTAGGAAATCTGTAAGATGCAACATACCTGCAAGTGTTTTGCCGAATGAATAAAATGCAGTACATTGATTGGGTTTGAGAATTCAGGTGTTGGAACCAGGATGTAACGATGCATTCAGCTCCCAAGACAACATTTTAACTATATATAAAAACAGCTAATAATTGCGGCTGCACGGTGGTGAGGTTGGTAGCACTGTTGCCTTGCAGCAAGAAGGTCCTGGGTTCAACTCCCGTCCGGGAGTCTTTCTGCATGGAGTTTGCATGTTCTCCCCGTGCATGCGTGGGTTCTCACCGGGTACTCTGGCTTCCTCCCACAGTCCAAAGACATGCCTGTTAGGTTAGTTGGTCTCTCTAAATTGCCCTTAGGTGTGTGAATGAGTGTGTGCATGGTTGTTTGTGTTTTGCCCTGTGATGGACTGGCGACCTGTCCTGGGTGTCTCCTGGAGATGGGTACTAGCTTCCCAGCGACCCACTATGGAAGAAGCGGTATAGAAGATGACTGACTAATAATTGCTCTATTTTTTCCCCTTTTTCTTACAATAAAGTTAAGGTTTGACAAGTTGGAAACTGTGTTTTAAAGAATCAGTGACCACTGCATAGTAATTCAGTCCTATTATGATTTCTCCAAGTACTACTGTTTTCAAGCATGACTTTATCTAAGGTGGTCCTGGGTACAGAGACAGTAAGGGTTTCACAGAACACCAGTTTAACCTCTGTTCTGTGAGAGATTACCTAATTGTCTATTTTTGCCATTTATACACTCATCTCAAGCTAAAGCTTTAAAATAGCCCTGTTTTTAGTTTTACAAGTATAGATAAAAAGGCTTTCATGAATCTCAAACTGTTGGAAAGGCATAAAATGATCAAATGTGGTCCAAATTCCTTAAAAGGTTTTTATATTAATGCTGAATCAGAAGCCTTTTTAGTCTTTCATGGTTCTAATCTTATGCACGGTGTAAAGCCATTATCTTATATGTTGTCCGTCATTTTTTCTTTTATCTACCTGATACCATAAATCTACAGTATATTGCTAATTTAGCTGGACTGAGTTTTCCAGGCTGCAACAGGATAGCACTTCACAAGACAGACTTAAACTCAGCAAGAAAATACTGTCTCCATTTTATTATCCCAACATCTTGTGGTGCTCATTTTAACACGGAAGTTCAACAAAGAAGTCACATTTGGAAAAGGATGAGATCTTTCACATATATAGGAATCCTGTTTTAACTAAAATTGAGTCTTGCAGACTCAATTTTAGTTGCATTGTTTAAATTAAATGTGGTTAGAAATGATAAATGAATGGTTGATGTTTTCCATCATGCAAGCAGTAAAAATATCTTAGCTGCTGATGACTTTGCTTCTGTTCTACCTGGTGGTGCAGAGAAGCGTTTTGAAACAAGAAGAGCTGAGGTTATGCTGTTTTTAAGTCTCTCTTCGGGACTCGAACCTGGGGCGTACCGGGGGTATATGGGTCGAGCGTCCCCAGTTTGCTTACATATCTATAATCCAAGACTTTTCCCTGTTTTGGGAATATTTTCCCTTAAAAATCCATATAATTTGGCTAAAATATGTGCTACTGTTATTCTTTGTTTGTATGGATTTTCCCAAAGTAAAGCTGGATATTTACACAAAAACCACCTGTTTGTGAAGCAGAAATCTGTGAACATCTTCTCTAATGTGACTGAGGTTTATTGAATGTAAACAGCGCTGGTGGACGGGGGGGGCGAACTGAAGGCAGGTTCTGTGGTCAGTATAAAGTAACAGGTACAGGGTGTATAGATAGTGTTTGTCCAGCAGGATGTTTCTGTGACTCATCATCATCACAACATGTTTCCTGTCTGATTAATCACTTCCTCAGTGGCTCAGATGCTGCTTCAAGTCATGCACTAAAATTAACTGACATTAAATGAGCTCCTTCTGTTTGCATCATTATTTGTGTTTTAATATCTGAACTTAAAATCTTGAAATAAATCACTAACAACTCTGCAGATGTTTGCCGATGGATGGATGAATAATGGATGGATAGATGGATGATGGATGGATGGATGGATGGATGAATGATGGGTGGATGGATGGATGATGGATGGATGGATGGATGAATGATGGGTGGATGGATGGATGGATGAATGATGGGTGGATGGATGGATGGTGGATGGATGATAGATGGATGTTTGGATGGAGGATGATAGGGGATGGATGGATGGATGATGGATGGATGGATGGATGATGGATGGATGGATGGATGATGGATGGATGGATGATGGATGGATGATGGAGGATGGATGGATGGATGGATGATGGATGGATGATGGATGGATGATGGAAGATTGATGGATTGATGGATGATAGATGGATGATGGATGGATGGATGATGGATGGATGATAGATGGATGATGGAAGATGGATGGATGGATGATAGATGGATGATAGATGGATGATGGAAGATGGATGGATGGATGGATGATAGATGGATGGATGATAGATGGATGATAGATGGATGATAGATGGATGATAGATGGATGATGGATGGATGGATGATGGATGGATGATGTGGATGGATGGATGGATGGATGATAGATGGATGATGGATGGAAGATGGATGGATGGATGGATGATAGATGGATGATGGATGGATGATGGATGGATGGATGATAGATGGATGATGGAAGATGGATGGATGGATGGATGATAGATGGATGGATGATAGATGGATGATAGATGGATGATAGATGGATGATAGATGGATGATGGATGGATGGATGATGGATGGATGATGGATGGATGGATGGATGGATGATAGATGGATGATGGATGGAAGATGGATGGATGGATGGATGATAGATGGATGATGGATGGATGATGGATGGATGGATGATAGATGGATGATGGATGGATGATAGATGGATGATGGATGGATGATGGATGGATGATGGATGGATGATGGATGGATGGATGACATTTAAGTTAGAATCTTGCTCTGATTCTGAAGCTTCATGTTTGGTGTTGTGATGAATTGAACCAGTTTCCAGGCTTTAACTGAATTTCTCGTGACTTTTGTTTTTCTCTCCAGCCCCCGAATGAGAGTCTCCTTCATAGTTTTTTCGGCCCAGGCTGATGTTCTGCTTCCTCTGACTGGAAACAGGTAATGATGAAATAAATGACTATATTTCATCTAACTAGGTCAACTGTTTTAATTGATTTTGGAAAAACAGACACAAATGAAAAGTAGCACTTTAAGTTTACAGTTTTTTAACTTTAATGCCTTAAAATGAAGTTATTCATTTAATATTAAACACTGACGGCTATCAGAGCTTTATTTCTTTTTTAATGTGGAGGAGATGTCCAATAGCAGTAGCTTTAGTGACTCTTTCAGCTTTATTCTGAAATTAAAATGTTAACTCTTTTAGAGCTTGTAAAGCTGGCAGCATTTTATGTTTATAACATACTTCTCTACATAAATACCTCTCAAACCTAAGAAAAGTTCACATAACCATATATTTATTGAACTTCTGATGCAGCGTACCTGCAAGTGCAGAGACATGTGAGCAGTGATGATTCATGCAAGTCATTTAACGTTTGCCGGATTGTCTTTTCCTGTAACCAGCAGAGCAAACACTGATGTATGATATCACATTTTTAAAAGCAACTTAATTATTAGCTATACTACTATATTATGAATTACTCTTTACAAACAAAGTAAGAATTTTCTTGCAAAGCAGGATGTGGCAAAACAATTTTAACAATAATATTTTATTTTATTCCACTGTTGCAGTGACTTCGGCTTTCAACCGACCTTGCAAATCATTAAAACTAAAGCACTGACATTGAATTTTTCATAATGGAACAGAAACAGGAACAACTTAGCTTTGGAGGAAAACTGTACCCACATTTGTTGCACGTGTCCTTTCAGGTATGAAATAGAGGAAGGCCTGAGACGCCTGAGCGATGTAAAGCCAGCAGGCGAAACGTACATGCACGAAGGAATAAAACAGGTGGGTTCACCTTTAGGTTTTCTTGTGTTCAGTTAATTAAAACTGAGATCTGATTAACTCTTTAAAACAGCACAAATAATATTCTTAGCAACAACAAAGTTGTTTTCCAATTTAAGAAGAATGGGGACATCATCTGAGAGCAGAACTGAATCCAATGTGTATTTCATTCTTAGGAATAAAAGGATGGAAAAATGTAAAGATGAATGTAAGCAAAGGAGAAAACATAAATCAGTTAAGAAGGATATAACAATTCCTTCCATCCATTGTTTGTACTCGCTCTTCCTGGAAGTGTCGCAGGGGGGATGGTTTCCGATGTGACCATCGGGCTAGAGGCGGGGTAAACCCTGGACGGGTCCAGTCCATCACAGGGCAACACAGAGACACACAGGACAAACAACCAAGCACACACACTCATACCTACAGGCAATTTACAGAGACCCATCAATCTAACAGTCACGGTTTTACGCTGTGGGAGGAAACCAGAGTACACGGGGAGAACATGTAAACTCCATGCCGAAAGAGCCCAGGACCTTCTGGCTGCAAGCCAACAGTGGTACCAACTGAGTCACCATGCGGCTCTAATGCAGAATACATATTTCATGGATACATATAAAGATAAAGAGCAGTAGTTTAATCCTGGACAGTAATGGCTCTGGGAAAAATATAGATCTGTTGCAGTTAAATTGTTGTTTTTGTTACACTTTCACAAAAAGTTGTTGCTATTCTACTTGTTTGGCAAAAACACAACTAAATATTGTTTTGAAATCAGTAATAGTGTGAAATAGTGTAAATAATTCAGTAGTACTTGACTGAGTTTGTATTGAGGTAGGAATATACAGTACTGTGCAAAAGTTTTAGGCAGGTGTGAAAAAATGCTGTTAACAAAAAATGCTTTCAGAAATATAAAAGATGGTTGTTTATTTTTATCAGTTTACAAAATGCTAAGTGAGTGAACCCAGACATACAGTCAAAGTCATTAAGAACTATCTTCAGCGTAAAGGAGAACAAGACTTACTGGAAGTGATGGTATGGGCCCCCACAGAGCCCTGATCTCAACATAGAGTGTGTCTGGGATTACATGAAAAGACAGAAAGATGTGAGAAAGCCTTCATCCACAGATGATCTGTGGTTAGTTCTCCAAGATGTTTGGACCAGCCTACCAGACGAGTTCCTTCAAAATCTGTGTGTAAGAGTACCTAGAAGAATTGATGCTGTTTTGAAGGCAAAGGGTGGCCATCCCAAATATTGATTTGATTTAGATTTCTCTTTTGTTCATTCACTGCATTTTGTTGATTAATGAAAATGAATGATTAACACTTTCATTTCTGAAAGCATTATTTGTTTACAGCATTTTTTCACACCTGCCTAAAACTTTTGCACAGTACTGTATATGTTTATACCTCCTCCTACTCCGTTATTGAATGTGGAAAAGAGAGATGTAATATGTAAAGAGGTGAGTTGTTAATATTGTGAATGTACTGTATTTGATCATTTTTGAAATAAACCTGCTGCATTTTACACTGAAGGCTTCAGCTCAGATAGAGCAGCAGTCCACCAAGTCCTCCAGCATCATCCTGGCTCTGACCGATGGGAAGCTGGAAGTTTATATCCATGAGCTCACCGTGAAGCAGGTGACTGACGCACATTAAATCTTTTTGCCTTCGTTTAATTTGAACGGCAAACATATTTCACATTTTGACCAGAAGCCCTCTTTCCTCTTTCTTTTTTCTCTGACATCCCGCATGCATGTTTTTACATGGAGCTTTCTCTTTGTCTTTTTACCTTCGCCTGAGCTGCAGGCTGATGAAGCCAGGAAATATGGTGCTCGTGTTTACTGTGTTGGTATCAAGGACTTTGATGAGCAGCAGGTAAGCGAGCTTTAGTCCTAATCTGCAGCATCAAAATGCCAGAAATGCTTGTTGCTGAATGTGTGCACAGTGATTAGAGTTTTTATATAGAGAACATTGAGAAAGGTAGACATCTAAACCTGCGTTTTACCTTTGAGGAAAAGCCTTGTTAAGTAGTTCTGCATTTAAAACTGTTAATATGTAGCTGTGTAGGAGGGATTTTAAATCTTAACTCCGTTCTACTGAATAAGACACTTTATTTGGTTTTAAATATTCTAAAATTAGGGTGAAGGATGTTTCAGTTTGTGATTTTACTAAGTTTTTCTGGGATTAAAAATACACCTATTTAGTGTGTGGGTAAATGCATGTTTACATACCAGAAAAAATGAAAATTATAACCTAAGATAAACAGCAACACAGTTTTATGAATAATTTAATAAACACTACATAAAAATGCAGCAGGAGTGGGTGGAAACCTACATCCTGAGCTTGACTGGACAACTTCAGCAGCATAAAGTGTCATCTGAAATTTATCTCACATCACTGTGGAGGAATGTCTCTCCTAACCTTTATTTTAATAAAAAATATCCGTACAAAAGAAGATGTAGCTGTTTCCAGTTTGAAAAGAATCTCATTCGTAACCCTACTTCACTCATCCTGGATGAGCTGACTGGATGACCTCAAGGACGTCCCAATCACACAAAACACTCAAAAGTTCAGATAAATAAGGAGGTGCGAGGCCATTAAAAGATTTAACTTTAAACTGAGCAGATAAACTACCAATGTTAACAAATTTCTGTCAAGGCTGGACTTTAACTAGGCCATTGTATCACCTTTACTGTTTTTGTATACATTCACTGTGTTTCAGACTTGCTGCAGTTTTTAAGGTATTGTTTATAAATGAATAAAAACGAGGTAGAATATGTCAACAGAAATATAATATATTTTTTTAGATGTAACACAGCAGTATATAAAGTACAATCTACATTTCACATGATGGTTACAGGTTAGATGCTCCGTCGTTGCTCCTTGCAGTTTATTCCTGATTTTTATGTAATTTCATTAACACTGTATCTTTAAGTGTCATCAGGCCTTATCAGCGGTACACTAGTCCAACTGTGTCCTCCTCTTGTCAGACATGTCTGGAGTTTCTCAATTTCTCTTCCAACATGGTGGCCCATCCCTTGTAACCAATGGTAACCATCCTGCCATGAGCACTTATTAAGTCAGAAAAACAAAGGCAGTATTGCTCCCAGTTTGTGCTGCAATCATTTTTTTTTATAGTTGAGCAAAGTGTTTGCCACAGTCCTGCCATCTGCTCCGTCTCCTCCTGCCCGCGAAACGAGAGGAAAGACGGCGTTCAGTCATAAAGAGGAAAACAGACAAAGGCAGAGAGCAGTGTTAGATCAGCAGCGCTCCTTGTTTACTCCTCTTCATGATTCCAACAGCTTGCTGATATCGCGGACTCCAAAGACAACGTGTTTCCTGTCAAAGATGGCTTCCACGCTCTCAAAGGCATTGTCAACTCTGTAAGTTTGGCTGCTCTCCGTTTCTTTCTGAGTCTTTGCTTTTCTATATGAAGAGAATCGAGTGAGCTAAATCTAAAATATGAGCTGGGGTGACATAAAAACTCATTTAGTGAAGAGCTGTCAGAGAGTAAGAGTCCCTTAGAGTGTTAACGACCAGGCTCCTCGTCCTCTGCCAGCCTATTAGTGATACTTTCCATTTGCTGCAGCATTCAGACTGAGTACTGACAGCCAAGGTGGAGCTTTGTTAGAACCCACTGCCCTGTAGAGCTTTGCATCTGCAGACAAGGCCAGCAGTGTTTAGAAGGCCAGAACTACACAGAGCTGTCAGACATGCAGCTGGGGGGACCCAGAGCCAAAGGGTGGGACTTGTTTCTGAAGTATGATGCAGAAAGCAGTGAACTGTGATTTACTGACTGCTTTCAAAGGGACCCACACGTGCATACAGGTCTAAAATTGTCGCTTTCAATCTTTGTCTTGCAAGAGAAAAGTGACACTTGTTCTAAAAATTGAGAACTTTTGTGCCAAATGGTATTTTTAGTGACTTTAAAGACGGAAATGTTTGCATAATCAATCCACTGATCTCTTATTAAAATTCATGGAAATCTGTAGGCACCAAAAAATCCTTTTGAATGCACTGATTTAGGTAATGCATATAAACCTTACTGGACGCAAAACATGTAAATCTAAATGCAGCCGAACTCTAGAATTTTGTGGAGCTGAATCTTGTGCTGCAGTTTTAACAGAAACTAAGGACAGTTCAAAGCTTCTAGTTATCAACATCACCCTCAGGGATAGTAGTTAGTGCAAAGTTTGACCAGACGGTGCAAGCCTTTTTTAATTCCTTTTTTGAGAACATTCAGAACAACGGGGATAAAGTCCAGCTCCCCCGTCCCATCCCCTCTGTAGATGCTGAGATCAGGATTGCTTCCAGAATCCAAACGAAACAGGCAGCATTCCTCTCTGATTAGTAATCCTGGATTCCTCAGTTGTTGGCCTCGTCGCTTCTCTGTCGGATTGGGAGGATTTGGGATCATCTGTGCAGCCTTTTGCCTCAGGATCCCCGTCGCCTCTGCGACCTGCCTGACAAAACTCACAGAATGAGATCAGCAAAGTTTAAGGCTCTGGAAGGCTGTTTATATTTTGCTGCACTCTGTTTGACCTTTTGAATCTGAGCTGCAGGTCTTGAGGGGGAAAAGCTGTTTCGATTTTTTTGTTTCTGATCTTAATGAGATCAGTTTTGCAACCTATGTGGATCTTAGAAAACTTTAGGCTATTTATTTTGCCTTTCTAAACAGTGCCACCCGTGATTATTGGTAAAGATGTGGAAAAATTTTGAATAAATGTATCTTAAATTGCAGTGACAAAATCAAAACTTTCATTTGAGTACATGTAAAAACTCACATTAAGAAATATAGTATTATCAAAATCACCTGGAAATGTTCCTATAAATTAAATTTAACTAAAGCACATTTTTTCATGTGCATTTTTTTAAGTTTAAAAGAGTGTCTTTAATTTTAACTAGCAATTAAGAACTTAATCTTTAACGTTTACTGTTCGGGAACTGCAACAAAAAGTAGCTGTTGTGGTCAAGCAGTCTCCATAACAACTATCAGATGTTGCCTACATGCAACCAGTAGCTTGTGAGGCATGACAGGAACACGTGTTTTCTGTTCTAACATCACAAATGTAAACATGTGGACTTTGCGAAATGCTACAAAGACTTTAACTGGAACTGTGAGCTTTGGTTCAGATTGAGCTTCTTTGCATTAAGCACTCCTGGAGGTCCTGATATGAAACAAAGGCTGACTATGTGTAAAGCTCTGAATGTCTAGTGTTAAGTACGGTGGAAGATCTGTAATGGTGCGGGCCGTTTCTCTTCCTCATTGGGTCTGTTAGCAGGATGATGATCCAAAACATGTGAATCATCATCTCAAACGAACACCAGAGCAGACAGAAATTGGACTTTTCTAACAACTTTGACCATCGAAGGCTCGTTTTTTTGTTTTGTTTTGTTTTTCCAAATTTAGAAAGATTAAATTAACTTTAACAGGGGTGCCACAAATTGTTGAGGGTGCTGTAACTTTTCCCCTACATTAGTTTCCTATTCATCTGTCAAACAAGCCAGATTTATAAAGTGTCTTTAGTTACAACGCTGGCTGGGATGTTTGAATGACTTCTCTCCTCCGTAGCCCATAAATAATGTTCGCTGTCAGATCCTGCAGAAATCAAATCAAACTGAGATGTTCAAACCCCCAGTCGGTCGTGGCAGATGGCCGCTCTCACTGAGCCTGGTTCTGCTGGAGGTTTCTTCCTGTTAAAAGGGAGTTTTTCTTCTCCACTGTCGCTACATGCATGCTCAGTATGAGGGATTGCTGCAAAGTCAACGCCAGTGACTGTCCACTATCTCTACCTGCTCATCCGGGAGGAGGGAATGCTGCAAGTCACTGACTGGATGCAATCTGCTGGGTTTCCTTAGACAGAAAAACTTTTTATCCAGTTTGAATAAATAACTAACTCTGACTGCACTGTTCAATGGTGAGGATTAATTGGAATGTATGTACCTGACTTTTGTGAAGAGCCTTGAGACGACATGTGTTGTGAATTGGTGCTATATAAATAAACTGAATTGAATTGAATTGGAATTGAATGTCTAATTTCCACATTCAGTGTTTATTTTAATATCCCCAAAGCACTCCCAGTCACATTCATTAATCTTATAACTAAATGGTTAACTTACAAGAAAACATGCTCTATAAATGAGTAGTATTTCTATTATTTTGCACCAAAAATGTTTTTACTCCTAAAGGGGAAAAGTTTGAAGCCTAAGCAGGCAAACAGTTTTCCTATATTCACCCTTTTTATTCCCCTCTTGTACACTGCCAAAGAAGTAATTAGAGTGGGAAAATAGAGGCAGAGAGAAAGAGCAGCAGATCAATTTCCTCCCAGCTGTCATACAACCCCGTATCAAACAGTCATCCCTAACAAGGCTGCTGTAAACACTTCCATCTTCCACTTCTCAGATTAAGCTTCTGTCCAACATCAAATGAAAGGCTCAAATGTCCTCCACTGCCATTAATATGCTTCTTCTTACCCACCCTGAACTGGGATTTGCATAGTTTTTCCTTTGTTGATTTATTGAATCGTAGTGGGAAGTGCAGCTCCATGACAGTGCGTTCACACAGGCCTCTTTATATGATAATGCAAGATCCCTGAGAGGTTTTTAATAGAACTGAGGATCAGTAATAGTCTTGCATAATTTTCCCATAAAGGCTGACACAGCTGCTGTTTTACCTCCCGTTCTCCTCGCCACTCTCCTCCTCCCGCCCGGAGCCAATCAGGAGTGGGACGTTTCTCAGGTGTTGCTCCCTGATCTGTTTTCCAAACTTGACAGAGCCAATAACAGTCAGGGACTGATGTATTTATTCCTGCCATGTCCAAGCAACAGCGAATCCATTTCAAGTTTTTTTTTTTTTTTTTGTCTTCATCCCACAGATATTAAAGCGATCGTGCACAGAGATCCTGACTGTGGAGCCCTCCACCGTGTGTGTGAATCGTAAGTGGATCCTGTTGTAGGAGTTTGTTCCTCCGCTCTGCACAGACTGATTTATATTGGGCAAATATTCCACTCAACAGCACTCACATTCAGACATTTTTCCAAGAAAACTTGCAGATATCTCTCAGAGATGAGATTATAGACAAGGAGACTCTGAAACCCAGAAAGTGACTCCTCCTCGCAGTCTTATCTCACATTTGTTGACATTCCAGAGTCCTTCGACATCGTCCTCAGAGGGAACGGCTTCTCTGTCGGACGGAGCAACGAAGGCGTAGTCTGCACCTTCATAGTTAATCAGCAAACCATCAGTAAGTAAAAATTCTCACGATCAACTGTGGGTCCACATAGTTGCTTTACATTATATGTGCAGGAAGTGTTGAACACACTTTAATCAACAATTAACATTATTTATGTCTCAACTACAGCCTTTGTTCCTCTTTCATTGGAACATTTAAAAACAGTACCATAATGACACATTCCCTGTTCTTGCAAAACCTTTACTTCATCTTGTTTGTTCAGCTCACGAAATATAGTCATCCTTTAAAAGATATTTCACTTGGAAAGTCCAAAATTACAGAAAACATCATAGGAGCCGGCCAGGAGTTGTTTAGATTCAGGTAAATCTTTTATTAAATAAGAACTGTTATTATTATCTCAGTTAATTCATATGATCCTAATTTATAAAACTTTAGTGTCTTTCAAAAGTATTTACAGTATGTTCCCTGACATTCATCACATTTAGTCATTTTAAAACTCAAACCTCCATAGATTTTATCCGACAGACCAAGTGGAAGGATAAATTATCCATAGCTTTCAAAATGTTTTGCAAATAAAAATCTGAATAGTGTGGTGTGCCTTTATATTCAGCCCCCCCAGTCAATAGTTTGTAGAACAGCCATACTTTGCTGTAATTACAGTAGCGACTTTATTGATGCCTATCTCCACTAGCTGTGCACATCTACAGATGTTAAACTTTGCCCATTTTTCTTTGAAGACAACAGCGTCTGTGAATATCAGTTTCCATGTATTGCCACAGGTTCTGAGTCAGATTTAGGTCCAGGCCGCCCTAACACATGAACCTCCTTCAAGAACATGCTTCCCTCAGGATGATGCTGCTTCCTCCATGTTTCATGGCCAGGATGGTGTGTTCAGGCTGTGTAATTTCTGTCACACATGCTGTTTTGTAATTCAACAATCTCTCTCATCCATAGAGGCCAGATTTGTTCTAATAGTTGTTGAAGCAATAGATTCACCCACCCGAGCTGAGGATCTTAGCAGCTCCTCCAGCGTTGCAATGGCTGTTATCTAGAAGTAAAGGAGAAAAAGGGGCTGAATGCATATGCTTGTCGCAAAGTGTTGTAAAATTGAACAAAACAGTTTTTGAGTTGGTCAGTTTTAAAAATTCCAATAAAATGAGCTGAAGTAGGATAAAGTATTCAAAATGAGAAAAAAACTTCTCTCAGAGAAACGGTCTGATATGTCAGTCAGTCAGTCATTTTCTACCGCTTATTACATAGTGGATCGCGGGGAAGCTGGTGATATGTTCAAATAATTATTTAATTTAAGTCAACTAAGTGTATTTTCTCTGGATTGAAACAGTGCTCCCAGTTAAAGGAACGTAAATGAAAATAAGCAGAGAGCTGAGGTGAAATAATCTCATGTTGGATCAGCTGAGTTGATCTGGTTAAATTCTTCTCAGACAAACCTGGACAAAGGAATCCCCCTCTGTCGCCTCCTTCAGCACTGGTCTGTGAATGCCTTAGTTTTCATTTATAGTGACAAAACTTAGTGGATCTATTACCCCTTCATTTAATTAATAGTGTTTCATTTTCAGATAAATATTTGACTTGTTACAGCGTAAAATGTTTTTGAGGTTGGACGTGGCTGAACGACGCCCCTATCGTGCCGTATCTACATCGTCTGAATTCATCAGAAGAAAAAGGGCTATGTAGGTCACTGTGCTCCTTATTTTGAGCTCGCAGTCTGTTCTGTTGAAAAATCCTTTTTCAGGAAGCAAACGGGATTTGGCACGGAAACCAATCTTTTAAAGCTCTCATTTGGCCGTGGGATCTGTGGGATCGGCGGCTGCCAATGACAACACTTCCATCCCTGACAAGTTATTTTTGATTTTTCAGCATTTCATCTCAACTAAAATACTTGAACATATTTTCTTTCTCCTTTTTAAAAAACAGCCCCTTATCTGAATTAGGGAAGTGGCCATTAGCAGATGTCTTCCTGTTAGTCCTTTCTCAGTTTAGGCTGTCTCACATTTCGCCCACTTGGGGCTATTTATTCCCTTATTGGCTTTTGCATGTGTTCAGTCCAGACCTTTTTAACAGTGGGGAACCTTATAATTATGGACAAGCATCATGGCAACTATGGACCACACGCCACATATGTGAAACAGATGCTACGGTCTTCTCCATCAGCAAACCAGTTGGAGGCATGTGCAGAAAAAACCCATCAGTCATATGAATAATCTCAGTGGCTGCCTTTGTCAACCTTTCAGGACACACACATGGGCACACACATCCACACACACTCTCTCACACACGCACAAATTATAATCCAATCTGCCCTCCGTTTGTTTTTCAACCACTACTCAGAGCTTTATGAAACATCAAACATATTAAAAAAGAATTGTGTTGCACTTTTATTATATGAAAATGCAATGGTCAGAGTTTAAAACAAGTTAAACTTTCATGTTATCAGTTAGATATTGATTGTATGTTCAGAAGATGTTCAGGGTTTTTTTCTGGATTACAAGACTGTATTCTTTATTTTTACTTTATTTGGGACATCTGAAATGAAGCATCTCCTATGGGCTGGGTGTGGGACTAGTCTGTTGTAAGCAACTAATGAACAAAAGTACAAATTTCAGACATAAATTCATTAATGTTGGTGACTTTTTAAGGCTTAAAATTGAGGTTATTTTTTGGCTCCTGCAGAAACTTTGTTATAACATAAAGTCAGGAGCCTAACAGATGGATGTGATTGAGTTATTTAACCCTGGTACCTGTTCTGCTAGAGCACCTGCAGTGTGGTGTTTTGTCTAGGAGATGCTAACCCTCGCTCTTAGCTTTTATTTCAGAGCCAGAAGAGTTATGACCATTTATTATTTACTTTCCGTTGTCAAAATTTCACAAAGAACACCAGACAGCACCCAATCACACCCTCAGAAACAATGCATAAATGAATAGCAGCCATTTATCAAAAGTTGCATTTTATTTATTTCACTGAATTCAATCTAAAAATAATAATAAATAATAATAATAATAATAATAATAATAGGTCCATGAATATAAAACTAAACTTGAAACATGAAATCAGTTATTGCTCTATTCTATAACATAATACCTTCAGCTGGAGACGAATCTCCAAATCTGGAGGTTTCAAATAAATGCTGTAAGTAAGGGGTGTCCAAAGTGTGGCCCAGGGGCCATTTGTGGCCCCAAACCACAGTTCAAGATTGGTAAAAATTTGGTCCTCCACCATATGAACAATTCTGGTCCGGTTTCTGTCCCAGCCACAGTACTGAAACTTCTCTTCTAAAAATCAGCAACGATCTTTTGATGGCAGCTGACTCGGGCCTGCTTTCTATTCTTGTTTTTCTGGACCTGATAGCAGCCTTCGATACAAGTTCTTACTCCATCCTTCTATACAGATTATCTTCAATTGGCATCTCTCACACCCCCTTGACTGGTTTCATTCTTATCTCACTGACCGCACTCAGTTCATACAACTCAAGTCCTTTAGCTCCCATCCATCTCCTGTCACATCTGGTTTGCTCCAGGGCTCTGTCCTGGGACCCCTACTCTTTATCATTTACCTTCTTCCCCTTGGCAACCTCTTCAGAAAATTTTACATCAGTTTTCACTGTTATGCAGATGAAACCCAGCTCTATTTATCTAGTAAGCCAAACTCTATACTCCCTCCTCCTTTCCTCACCTCCTGTTCTCTGAAATTAAATCCTAGTAACTTCCTAAAACTTAACAGCGACAAAACTGAGATCCTCCTTGTAGGAACCAAATCTGTACTTTCCAAAGCTGACAGTTTCTCACTTTCAGTTGTCAATTCCTCTGCCTCTCACTTACCTCAGGTCAAGGGCCTGGGTGTCATTGATAGCTCTCTATCTTTCACCTCTCACATCAGTAACATTACCCGTTCTGCATATTTCAGCCTTGCAATGTTAATCGCCTTTGTCCCTCTCTTTTCCAACCCTCTGCCTCTATTCTTATCCACAGTCTTGTGACATCCCTCATTGAGTACTGCAACTCTCTTCTCTTTGGTCTTCACCAAAATTCTCTCAATAAGCTTCAAATGGTTCAGAACTCAGCTGCTTGTATCATTACCAAAACCCCCTCATTACTTTTTTTAATATTTTATGTGTAATTTATTGCTGAATGGGTAAAAACAGAAAAATTCACAGTATTTTTTTTTTCGTTTTTTATTGAAAATTATGGCCCTTAAGTGCTTTTGACTTGCTGATTTTCACCTATGATGTAAAAAAAGGTTGGACATCATCTTTAGGATAAAAGTAGTCTGGTTCCAAATAAAGAATGCAGTTGGCCTAAAAAAATGTTTTGTTTGTTTTTCAGACAACAAGCCAAGCACTGTGCTCAGCAACTATCTGCTGTGTCCTGCTCCCATACTGTATGATGCTGGACAGTAAGTAAAAAGTAGATTTCCTTTTTTTATCCTTATTGTTGGAGGAACCGAGTGATGGAAATCCTGACTTCAGTATTCAGGATTTATTTCTTATTTCTCAGCTATGTGTCTATCACAGTTTGCTCATGAGTCATAACAGCTTGATCTTTTCAAGCCTGATCTAATGAAAATTGTAGCTTTTTTTGTTCAAGAAAAGGTCAAAAATAAATTACAGTTGAAAACTATTCTCTAAATGACACGGAGGTTCCTGCAAAATATAGTTACAGACATGCAGCACCACTTAAACCCAAACTTAGGCAAGAAACGGATTAGTAATAAACAGGTTTCTGAATAGTTGCACAAGAAAGAAGTCGAACTCACAAAAAATTTAATTCTTATTGAATTTCTTCATAGAGATCGAACGTGAACATGAAGCTATAAATGAGCATAGTATGTGTAAATTAATTTAGCCTTACAGATATGTTCAACAGCTCGTATGTAAGGTTGGCAAGTTCACAAGAGAAGTGTGAAATCTCAATCACAGACATCACATCAACAGTTAGAAAAGGGAGCCTGGATATAGATTCAATATGCTGCTCTATAAATTGCATTGTTTTTTATAAACTGCGAAGGAAAGTAGCTGATTATCATGTGCTAAAAAGCATGTCTCAGAATTTCTTTTTGTTTTCTTAACACTCCAGATACTTCCTCCTTACATTACAATTTGTCCTTTTTTTAACCACAGACATTTTTTTGCAATTTTTCTCTGGTTTTGGTTCTTTCTTCATCTCCTTCAGCAGTGTCACTCCTCAGTTTAAGCAACTTGTTTCTCTCCTCAGATTTCCTGCTTGCTTTTCCACATGTCTTTCTTTCTGCAAACAAGCACTGCCTAAGTCTATAAATCATCCTGTGTATGTTAAAACTCCAGCGTGAAGTCGCTGTAAACAGAAAAACACTGCAAGCATGCGAACCAGAGAGATTGAAGAGAAAACAGTGCAAACATGCGTTTTATTCTCGACTGGGTGGTTATTTCTTGTTTTAACGGCATCTTTCATAATCCCAAACCGTAGCAGATGATTGCTAAGGCATTCTAGATGGAACAACAGATTTTTAATGTCCTTGCTGACTGCAATCCAATCAAAAATGTATGAATATGGGCGCTGCTGGGTCCTCAAGGCCTTTGAGCCCTAAAAGAGATTATGCATCATTCGATGGCGCCGATGCTGTAACTGTTCCAAACCCGCTTAACCTCACCTCTGTTAATCCGCCTGTCTTTAAAACACAAAACAGCTCATGAGATGACATGTTGTTTCATCAGAAGCTGAGAAAACTGCTGGAACATGGATGTTTGAAAGGATTTTAGTTCAGTATATTTGCTCTGCTTCATGCTTATGCAGGATATCATAAAAACACCCATAATTCAGCTTTGTTTATTCATATTGCTCCAAATTACAGCCGATGTCTTCTCAATTCACTTTACCAACAAGCCCAATTCATGTTTAGTTCGACAGAGTCCAGTCTGGTTCATATTTAATTCAAATCAATCCACTTTGTTCCAGTGAGGTCCAATAATATGGTTGTTGTTGTCAAGTTTAGATTCATTTACAAACTACAACAGTTGCTCCCAGTTCTAAGACATTTCAATCAAAGTCACATATTCATATTTAAGTAAAAAAATCAAAAGCGATCTACCTAAGAAAGCCTAGCCATTTGCTGTTAGTTGTTACTGTTGCAGCAATACCTCATTCTGAGCAAGCATCCACTAAATATATCAGCCAGGAAGTGGTTTTCTCATCTTTTAATAACCAGCAATGGTTCAGTGGAAGCATGCTTACTGTATCCTTTTAGCAGCAGACCTGCAGGACCTGATGCTCATATCAAGAACCGCCCCCTCCGCTTACAAAAGGACCTGCCTAATTAACTGTTGGCTGCCGATGCTGACCCATTAAGTAGTTAACTGCTATGGGTGGTGAGTAAACACATCTGCTGGAAGGGCTCTAAAAGGATGTGCGACAGATGCAGCCATTCCCTTTTCCACACTCCCCATTTAAATAATTCACCATGCTCTGACAATCCCTGCACCCCGGACCACCTGCATGGAACGGCGGAGCACAGAATCCTCCGTCTCCGTCCATCTGTCTGCTTCTGCTCCAGCAGCACTACAGGCACGCAGGATGGTCCTTGAACACAGCTCTACTTATCCGGAAAAGAATCTCTCCTCACATTCCTTCTCTCAGATTGCACTTTGCATTCATGTTTTCGCCACACATGGGGCGCTTTCCAAAAACACGATGTTTCTTTTCTGTATCGGGATTTTCTGGGTAACATATTTTAGATACAGCAGTCCCTTGAGTTTTAATGCTCAGCTGCAGCATCCAGTCTACTTCCAGGGTAGCAGGACCACACAACCTCCAAATCCACCCTGGTTGTCGGGGAATCGCTGTCCCCTGTTGGTCATCGAGCTGTGTGGGAGCACTCATGGTAGAGGCATCATCTGTGCTGACATCTGTGGCATCAGGCTTGAAACGCAGGCATCTGCTGACCCCCTGCCTCCTCCTCCTACGCATTAGGAGACCCTACAGAAGATGCGGGGCCCATTTAGAGGTTAAGTGGCTGTACTCTTGCAGCAGCATGTCCTCACCTGTGTTTTCACAGTTACGATAATGTGGCGAAGAAATAACTTTAAGGGAGGTGACACCTGCTTTACATAGCAGGTATAGTGTCCAATGTGAACGCTTGTTAATATTTAAACACGCCGTCCCACAGAGGTACCATCCCATCTGCTCCTCTGGGGGCACAAAATGTTTACGACAGAAGTGTCTTGTTGTTTGATTGTTGAAACACAGCATGTGCAGAGATTTGCGGTTCAATGATGAGGCTGGAACCAGATCAGATCTTTTGGCTTTAGGGATGCAAGTAGAACCTCTCTACGACTACGGCAGTTCAACAGCAAAAAAGCAACCAAAGTCCAAAGAAAACTACAAAAAGCCGAAAGCTAAATAGAAAAAGGGGGGTGGTTTACACCTTTTGTGCCATACTGTTTGGTATAAGAATCTGTCTTCTTTCAAAAATATGTACCATAATCTGATCAAACAAGCTTTGCTGACTCCAGCTGGACAGCTGAGTCTTGAAATAAGGACATGGCTCTTCTGTATTGTTCCATGCGCTCATGAAACAACTTTTTATTTTGTCTGTTTTATGGTTCTTCTCACTGCAGTCTGGAGAAAAACCCCCGG
>JAHHUM010001371.1:0-62376 GCA_036173005.1 Crenichthys baileyi | reverse complement strand
TGGGCCCCCCTTGTGAAAGTAAATTCTGCGGTTTCTTCTTGGTACTCAGACAACAATTCTGGGTGCTGGACAGAACATGGCAAAATAAAAATAAAAATTCAGAAGTTCTGTGTACACCATCAGAGGTTTGTAAGATAACATTAGTAACCCAACGACATCATAAAGACAAAAAGACACAGCAGACAGGTCAGGGAGAAAGCTGTGGAAACATTTAAAGGAGATTTAGGTTATAAAACAATATCCCACAGTTGAAAACATTCCACCGAGCTCTTTTTAATCTATCTGTTTATCCAGAAATGGAAAAGCATTGCACAACTACAGAGCCACAAATACAGGGCTGTTCAACTTCACTGACAGACCAGACAAGAAGAGCATTAATCAAAGAAGCAGCCAAGAGGCCCATGGTAACTCTGGAGGAGCTGCAGAGATCCACAGCTCAGGTGGAAGAATCTCCTGACTGAAAAAAGATTAAGTATGGACTCCACATATCTGACCTTTATAGAAGAGTGACAAGAAGAAAGTCAATGTTGGAGAAAAAAAACAGAACTTCCTTTTGCAGGTTGACACGAGGCATGTAGTGGAAACAGCAAACATGCTAGTGGAAAGCTAACACTGCACATTATCCTAGCAGCATCATGCATAACAAACATAAAATATCAGTAAAGTACATTGAAGTTCATGAATGTTTTTACTTTATAACCATCACTGCACCCAACAAACTCAATGAGTGTTTCCATCCCAGCTGTTAGTTGCTGTTTTTCCACTGCTTGTAAATAGTCTGTTGTTGCTTTTATGCACAAATTTACATGAACATTTTGTACATTTGTTTAAATCACCTTACTCAATTGTTTTTTTTTATCTGATCATGCTATTTTCAATAACTGTACACCATTTTCCTTCTGATGTTGCAGCCTTCCCTTACTTTACAGTCTGTTGTTTTTTGTTTTTGTTTTGTTCTTTCAATTCTATTCTGTTCAATTCTATCCTAATGTAAGTGACAAAATGTGGAAAAGTTCATAGTCTAAAAATACGGTTGCCAACTGTTCCCCATTCCAACAGTAAGAGACTCAACAAGCGGTAAATAAACAACGGCAGCAATGAAAAGAATCAGAGATAATGACACTGAGAAATAAGTAAGAGAGGCATAAAAACAACAGAGCCCTGTTAAAACTTCAAATTAGGATTTGAGACAATCAGCCCACCACAGAGAAGCAAGGTTTTCCTCCCCTCAGAAATGTGCTCAGCACAGAAGCTTATTTGCAACAAACAAGTTTATTGAGGGAGGGTGGGAGCTCTCCAAGTCTGCTACATAATAGGAGAATAAGTGAAGCTGAAACCCACAGCCATGAGCAGATGGGTTATGGGATTCTCTGCTGCAGTCTGGAAGAGGGCTTTAATGATAAAGACAACCGCCGCAACAGAGGCACACACTGCATTACCGTTATTTATTCTACTGGTAATATGAAGCTCACTGTTTATTCAGTCTAATCTGCTGTAGAGTGCATTCATTGTTTTACTGATTAAAGGCCTGTAATCAATATTCCTCCAATTTCAAAAAGGTAGATACTGAAGACAGATTTGGTATGGCTAGTTTAAATACTTCACTTCAAGTACAGGGAAACACTGAAAAATAGGAAACTCTACATTTTATAATGAAAATGCAGTCAAATCAGTTCACTTTGGAAATTCACGTTGGTATTCAACACATTGGGTAACCATCGATACTACCATAATGATGGTGATTTGACATATTGTGAAGCTCTATTTAGTTTTATTCGTTTGCGCTTTCAACCTCTGTTTGTCATGGAACGTGCTAAATTTGGAAACATTGACAGCCTTTTGGGAAAAAAAAACCCAGAGGCAGGTTTACAAAAAAAAAAAAAAAGATTATTCATTTGTGGCCAATTTCCAATCGGTGCATCTCTAAATCTCAGCGGTGCTAGAGGTTTGTACCTTTACCTGGTGGAACCATTTTACTCAATCAACATGAAGAAAAAAAATTTATCATAATTCACATTATAGTGTGTAAATGAGACTGTATAAACCCAGAGGTGGGTGGCGTATCCCAAAAGCTTTCATTTCCAGTACTAAAGCCCACTTCATGGCTGAGTTGATTCACACAATACAGAGTTTCAACCCAATTTCAGCTCGGTAATATCACTGAGGGATCCCGACAAAGAGACACCATTGCATGTCACTCCAGCCTCAAGGAGCTCTCCCACAAGCACCGCCCTCATTAGCCACTCAATTAAACATGCTCTAAGTTGTAATCACTTTACCGCTAACACAAAATGCTGGCGAGGATTCATAGCTAAAGTAGAGGAACAACAGAATGTAAGTGAATCCTTTTAAAAACAGTGCCTTTAAAGTAACCAGTTTTCATGGATTGTTGGTTTCTGAGAAAATAAAAATACAAAGCATTTTAAATTACCTCTTAATTTTAATATGGTAACAGCAATAATGCCACAAACCTACATACACAAACGCAGTGAATCCATTACAGACAAAATAAATATTAAATTACAAGTACATTTTCAACTACTGTAAGCAGACGGTTTGCAATTAAGGTCTAATTGCTTAAGAGAATAATGTGATCCGAGAGCACGAATTCCCTCTCTCAATGATGAAGCAGTAAGTCACAAAGTTTAAGTTAACGAGCCTTGAGCAGGAAGCAAGACGAAGAGAAATAATGTGGAAGAAAACAGCACAATGGCACATGACCTCCAGATAATCCAAAGAAGTAGCAGCCTGTTCATAGGCGGACCTGGTTATCTCATAGATAAGGGAATGTTTTAGAAGACAAACACCAGTGGTGCCATTCATCCAATCCCAGGAGGCCATGATGATTGAAGGGCTCATCAGTATCGATGAGATAGAAAATGGAGAAAGTTTAATGGAGTGAATCCTCCCTGAGGTGGTGGGAGTTTTAGACACGTTATAATAATATACGTGTTTTATAGCCAAAACAGTATATAAGCATGACTTACTGTACTTCTGCTTCCAGACTGATTCATGGCCTCAGGGGTGACAGACTTTAAGCCAGTTTTCTGCTTTGAATCCAACAATGTTTTCCTGAAAATCAATTAGGTCTGAGACCTGCGGACGTTTTTCTACCGCTCAGTTACTGCACAGAAAAACCCTCACACAGCTTCCTAACTTGTAACTTGTCTGGGCCTTTAATCAGTCTCAATGATTTTTTGTCAGAAAAAGCTGTTAACATTTTTAATTGACTTTAAACATACATACGTTTTTGCTTCGAAATATACAGTGCCTTGTGCAACTCACACGCATCCTTTAATCTAAACCATCTAACTGTGCCTCTGCCTTTATGTTAAGGCTGTTCTCCTAATGGAAGGCGAACATCCGATGTAATTTATGCATCTTTTAACAGATCTTCCAGGATTGTGCCGTATTTATCTCCATCCATCTTCCCATGAACTCTGTCTAGCTTCCCTCAACAACATCATCCCCTGACACTGCCAGCGCCAGGTTGCAGTTAGGACTTTGTGTTCAGGATGTTGTGCAGTGTTTTTCTTTTTAAAATATGGCACTTGGAGGAAGGCAACAAAGTTTAGTTATGATTTCATTTGACCAGTTCACCTTCTTCCACCTTTTTCCTGAGTCCCCAACCTAGCCTGTGGCAAACTGTAGGCTGAACTTCACAAGGGTTTCTTTCAACAATGGCCAGATTTGTGGAGTCCACGAGTAATAGCTGTGGTGTCAACAGATTGTCCCACCTGAGCTGTGGATCTCTGCAGCTCCTCCAGAGTTACAATGGAACTCTTGGCTGCTTCTCTGGGTATTGCTCTCCACCACCTTTTAGTTAAGGTGGATGGACCATCTCTTGCTAGCAGTTGTGCCATATTAAAAGTTGAACAGAGCATATTTTAATAGAAACGAATCCTGCTTTTAACCTTGTCACCACCTTGTCCCCTGCTCACATGTGTTCCTTGGTTTTCATAATGGTGTTTTTGTCCACTAATGTCCTGTAACAACTGTCTTACTATTAAGAATAAATTCCCCACAGGTGGACTCTGATTACTAAGCAGGGGTGTAATGGTACATGTTTTCATACCGGAAAAATCTAGTACAGCCTGGTGGTTACAGCATAGTTGAATTCCTGAAATCTTGCAGGATGGTGTAGGGCCTCCTTTTGCGGCCAATACAGCATCAATTCATCTTGGGAATGACATATACAAGTCCTGCACAGTGGTCAGAGGGATTTTAAGCCATTCTTCTTGCAGGATAGTGGCCAGGTCACTACGTGATACTGGTGGAGGAAAACGTTTCCTGACTCGCTCCTCCAAAACACCCCAAAATGGCTCAATAATATTTAGATCTGGTGACTGTGCAGGCCATGGGAGATGTTCAACTTCACTTTCATGTTCATCAAACCAATCTTTCACCAGTCTTGCTGTGTGTATTGGTGCGTTGTCATCCTGATACACGGCACCGCCTTCAGGATACAATGTTTGAACCATTGGATGCACATGGTCCTCAAGAATGGTTCGGTAGTCCTTGGCAGTGACGCGCCCATCTAGCACAAGTATTGGGCCAAGGGAATGCCATGATATGGCAGCCCAAACCATCACTGATCCACCCCCATGCTTCACTCTGGGCATGCAACAGTCTGGGTGGTACGCTTCTTTGGGGCTTCTCCACACTGTAACTCTCCCGGAAGTAGGGAAAACAGTAAAGTTGGACTCATCAGAGAACAATACATGTTTCACATTGTCCACAGCCTAAAATTTGCGCTCCTTGCACCATTGAAACCGACGTTTGGCATTGGCATGAGTGACCAAAGGTTTGGCTATAGCAGCCCGGCCGTGTATATTGACCCTGTGGAGCTCCCGATGGACAGTTCTGGTGGAAACAGGAGAGTTGAGGTGCACATTTAATTCTGCCGTGATTTGTTCAGCCGTGGTTTTATGTTTTTTGGATACAATCCGGGTTAGCACCCGAACATCCCTTTCAGACAGCTTCCTCTTGCGTCCACAGTTAATCCTGTTGGATGTGGTTCGTCCTTCTTGGTGGTATGCTGACATTACCCTGGATACCGTGGCTCTTGGTACATCACAAAGACTTGCTGTCTTGGTCACAGATGCGCCAGCAAGATGTGCACCAACAATTTGTCCTCTTTTGAACTCTGGTATGTCACCCATAATGTTGTGTGCATTTCAATATTTTGAGCAAAACTGTGCTCTTACCCTGCTAATTGAACCTTCACACTCTGCTCTTACTGGTGCAATGTGCAATCAATGAAGACTGGCTACCAGGCTGGTCCAATTTAGCCATGAAACCTCCCACACTAAAATGACAGGTGTTTCAGTTTCATTGTCCAACCCCTTTAAGTGCGCAGTGCAAAGTTATTTAGCGCAACTTTACAAAGTGACACCAAAACAAAACATAGATGAATCGTAGCTATCACTAAACTCAGCTATTTGGGAACTTTAAGGTGTCTCATGCAGCTACAGTGGAGAAGAAAGGTGGACTGAATCAATATTTTATGTCAGCGTACGCATCTTTCAACGGCAGTAAGGTACATAGCTCGCTCTGCGCCAAACCTTAATACTTTTAAGCCAAATATAAACACCACTGGTACTACAGGAAAATCAGCTGACGTCCAAATCCAGCTACCTGCATCATCTAAACAGTTCAAACTCCCCTGCTGATGAGAGGGAATTTTCCATGTGGCTGCGCAAGATGCATTGAATCGAAATATGTTTTATTCTCAAATAAGGGCACACTCTTATTTAGAAACTTCTAAACATTAACACTGACGTTTTCAAGTGGTTATGTTGTTTTGTAATGTATCTATTCAGGCATTGGTTGTGCTTAGTTATACTACTGCATTCATTAAAAAAAATCTAACCAAATCAAATATACGTATTGAATACGTACTGAACCGTGTATTTTTTGTGTACCATTACACCCCCTAGTAAATAAGGAAATGGCCGCACTGGATTTTTTTTAGGGGTATCAGAGTAAAGGGGGTTTCAATAAAAATGAACTACACACTTTTCAGATTTTTATTTGTAAAATATTTTTTTTATTCCATATCATTTTCTCCACTTTATAATCATAAAGTAGTTTGTCTTGATTTATCACAGGCAATCTCAGTAAAATGTACTAAAGTCTGATTTAAAAAATGTGAGAAGAACAAAAAAATCCAAGTGTATACATACTTTAGCAAGGCTGAAAATTCATTGAATTCCTGCCAGGCTTCCAACCAAAAACAGATCAAATACCATGAAGTGCATAAGACCTCTTAACACTTGTTGTGTTGACAGACAGTAGTGAGACGACTAAATCACCTCATTATTGGCTCAACTCAGAGCTGAATCAGTGACAGATTTACCTTAGACACAACTAATACTAAATGCTTGAAGACTCTGTTCCTGTCAAAACAAAGTCTTAGCTGCAGCACAGGGGCTCAGTTATCACCTGTTGGCAGTTTAAAGCATTTTTATCTGATGCATTACTGTGGCTTGGTTTCTATAGAAGCAGAGGATGTAAAAACTGTGGGTCGGGAGTTTTTTTAAGTAAAACAGCAAAAGATGATAATGTCCCACAGGAAACATTAGATGTATCTGCTCTGATAAAACGCATAACGCAGAATCTTCTTACAGCAAGGAAATTGAGTTTTTGTATACGTATGCCATGCATACACGGCAGGTTAAAAGGAAAAATAATGCAATGCTAAGCTATGAGTTGGCTTTGGTGAAATAGTATAAAAGTGAGCATTTTCAGGCTTCCGTGAGCCACGAACTACTACAGACAGCTTAGAACCTACCACAAAATGAGAAAAATTGAGAGCAAATCGAGGCAAAAAAAAAGGGGGCGAAATGAGAAAGCAACCACATTCCTCTGTGGTATTTGGTATTGTGCAAGCTCTGGGAGAGTGCTTGCAGTCTGGCCTGGGAAAGAGCCAGTGCAGGTCTCTTGGGAGAGCAACCCGCCAGCCTCCAGAAAAACACCATCAGAGTGGCAAAGCAGACAGAGCCAGATGCGTTGGAGTGTCAATACACACAAAGAACACACAGGGCGAACAAACAGGACACACACACACACATCAGCCAAAAGAAATGCAACTGCGATTCATTAGAAGAAGTTTCCTGTGAAAGCAAGAAGACGTGTTGTGTAACAGCAGAAAGTTACAAGTAAACAAATATGTGATTAATGAGGATGATTATCAACTTCAACTGTTTTCTCATAGAAATTAGTTTTGTAGATCAGATTAAATGAGATGCTCTTCCGCACAGTATCGTGTTCCACGTTATATGGGACCGTTATTGTAGTAAAACGCATAAAGAAGGAGGAGTTTCAGATTTTACGTTTCTACAGGTTCAGGTTTATACAGATCAGTCCTATCTCTATGACACACCATAAACATGTCAGCAGGGGGCTATACAGGTTATTGGACATTAAAGGAATCATCCATCTTGACTATTTATGAGCCAAAAACAGGGGGATGATTTTATGTGGTAGCTTTTTACTGGCTGTTTTGTATGAAGGGTTCCCGTAAAAACCAACATGTGATTCATTTCGCCTCTGTGAAAATTAGAATTAGTGAATTTGGAGGTCATTAAAATGATATGAATGTTATAATATATATAGATCACTGCAAAAATCATTCAATGTAGAATTATCAAGTTCAGTTTTTACCAAATACGGTATTTTTGATTCTGAGCTAGAGAAGATCAAATGTACTCCAGATATCGGGGTTCCTACACATTTTTATTCCAATATTCCATACATTTCCAGACTCAAACATTCCGGACATTTAAATAAAACAAAAACAAACTCAACCCTGTTTGAAAAGAAGTCAGGTCTGATCATGTGTAGGTTCTACAAACCATGAAACAACAGCTTGGTACAGGACTTTTTAACTGTGTTGTGGCAACTGTGATCAGCTTTATTTCAAAATCTCCCAGACTTGTCATATAAGGAATAACGTGTACTAGCCTAAATCCAGTCTTCAAAAGACAGATTGTAAACGTTGGTACCTTTATTTAATCAAATGATACCTTTATATAATTAAATTTAAAAGACAACAGCAGTTTTATTGATTAGTTATGGCACTTTAGACTCAGTTTAGGACCCATGAGTTCCACAATTTAAAGTTGTCTAGAGCAGGGGTTCCCAAACTTTTCATCCAGTGACCCCAGAAATAACAGCGCCAGAAACTGGTGACCCCCTAAAAATACATATAATTTTTACACTCTATTTTACACTCTTATTTATAAAATATAGGCTGAAATAATTATATGTATTTTTAAATTAATGTATTGTTTTAAAGACATTTAATTACTGAATTTCATTATATATTATATAATTATTTAATGGGACATTACATGGTACATTTATTTATTTAATGGCACATTCACATTTATTTATTTCACAATATATGTATTTATTTAATTTTGTCCTTTTTGGCCCTCCATAACCTCAGCAGTCATATCACGATAATTCTGAAAATCATCTGGCACCCTATTTTGTCCCCCCCCCCCACCCCCAGACCCACACAAATGCAACCCTAGCAGGTGTATCGTGCTAGAGTTGAAAGCTTCCCCTACATCTATTTTTTTTTTTTTTTAAAAGAAATTTTTTCGGCACTAGAGGCCTTTATTTTTGACAGTAGGCAGACATGAAGGAGGGGCAAAGAGAGGGGGAGACATTCTGCAAAAGTCGCCGGGTCCGGGACTTGAACCCGGCACGGCCGCTTTGAGGACTATAGCCTCTACAGGGGTTAGACAATGAAACTGAAACACCTGTCATTTTAGTGTGGGAGGTTTCATGGCTAAATTGGACCAGCCTGGTAGCCAGTCTTCATTGATTGCACATTGCACCAGTAAGAGCAGAGTGTGAAGGTTCAATTAGCAGGGTAAGAGCACAGTTTTGCTCAAAATATTGAAATGCACACAACATTATGGGTGACATACCAGAGTTCAAAAGAGGACAAATTGTTGGTGCACGTCTTGCTGGCGCATCTGTGACCAAGACAGCAAGTCTTTGTGATGTATCAAGAGCCACGGTATCCAGGGTAATGTCAGCATACCACCAAGAAGGACGAACCACATCCAACAGGATTAACTGTGGACGCAAGAGGAAGCTGTCTGAAAGGGATGTTCGGGTGCTAACCCGGATTGTATCCAAAAAACATAAAACCACGGCTGAACAAATCACGGCAGAATTAAATGTGCACCTCAACTCTCCTGTTTCCACCAGAACTGTCCATCGGGAGCTCCACAGGGTCAATATACACGGCCGGGCTGCTATAGCCAAACCTTTGGTCACTCATGCCAATGCCAAACGTCGGTTTCAATGGTGCAAGGAGCGCAAATTTTAGGCTGTGGACAATGTGAAACATGTATTGTTCTCTGATGAGTCCAACTTTACTGTTTTCCCTACTTCCGGGAGAGTTACAGTGTGGAGAAGCCCCAAAGAAGCGTACCACCCAGACTGTTGCATGCCCAGAGTGAAGCATGGGGGTGGATCAGTGATGGTTTGGGCTGCCATATCATGGCATTCCCTTGGCCCAATACTTGTGCTAGATGGGCGCGTCACTGCCAAGGACTACCGAACCATTCTTGAGGACCATGTGCATCCAATGGTTCAAACATTGTATCCTGAAGGCGGTGCCGTGTATCAGGATGACAACGCACCAATACACACAGCAAGACTGGTGAAAGATTGGTTTGATGAACATGAAAGTGAAGTTGAACATCTCCCATGGCCTGCACAGTCACCAGATCTAAATATTATTGAGCCACTTTGGGGTGTTTTGGAGGAGCGAGTCAGGAAACGTTTTCCTCCACCAATATCACATAGTGACCTGACCACTATCCTGCAAGAAGAATGGCTTAAAATCCCTCTGACCACTGTGCAGGACTTGTATATGTCATTCCCAAGACGAATTGATGCTGTATTCCGCAGAAGGAGGCCCTACATCATACTAATAAATTATTGTGGTCTAAAACCAGGTGTTTCAGTTTCATTGTCCAACCCCTGTATATGTGGTCGCGCGCTAACCCCTACACCACCAGCGCCGCGCCCTCTACATCTATCTTTGTGTGAAGGAACAAATGCAAATTATAGTTGTAAGGCTAAAAATAACAGGAATGCTGGAAAACTTTTTCTGACATAAAATTTCTCTATGTTCCTCCATCTTTCCCCCACTCATCAAACACACACAGCTTCTCTTATTCACTTACACTCTCCACAGCATGGTGTAAAACTGACACAGATTAGCCCGAGGCTGCAGGGTGGTGAAAGCGTTCTCGGCACTGACTCTCTACCCCTTCTCCACACCATGGAAAAATGAGACTGGATCCGGGGTGCCAATGGGGATGCAGTGAACAGCAATAAGATGGGATCACAGAACGTTCCTACGGCTTCAAGGCTGTAAAATCCCACTGACACGCTTTCAACACTGCTTCCACAAACGTAGGTTTTCAGGCACTTCAGGCAGCAAGGTAAACCGTGATACTTTCAGTGCTCTAAAATTTGCTGGACTTTATCCGAAGTGAGCTTGTCACAGTTACAGTAAATCATGAGTTTTTTTCCACAAATCTACTCCGCTTTTAGAAATGTTTATACTGTTTCTCCGACCATGACGGGTGACATCCCAGCTGTTAGATGTTCACAATCCTAGTCAACAGAACAAACTGAATGAAAAGCTGATGAAAAAAAAAATAGTAAAAGGTGATCTTTTCACATTTTCTGTATTTTTAAAATATGTTTTAAAATACTAATGAGCAATGGTGTATCTCATTAAACTAGAATATCATTTATGGCTTCCAGCTAATGAAAACCCAAATGTCGGTTCCTCAGACGGATGAAGACCAATAAATTAACCCTTTTTCATAGAAGTATGTTATGTTTTAGCTATGCTATGGCCTGCACAGAAATGAGGAATATTGTTGACTTGACCTTTGTCCAGCAGACGGTGTGATGGAAAAAGGTCGAGGGGCAGGCATACTAGTGTTGAGAAGATAGTTATGCAAAGCCCATTCAAGAGTTTGGAGAAGATTCGCAAGACGTGGACCACACACAGGACTGGACTGTTCCGAGGTCCTAAGTCCTCTTTTCAGATAGATGAAGGTAAAATTTGCATTTCATTTCTAATTTCATGTCCCACAGTCTGGAGTGTGATGAGGCACATCATCCAAGTTGCGAAAAAGTCCGGTATGAAATTTCAGTCAGTGATGACAAGCTTTATCAAGATACTGATTTCATTTCCCAGCAGGATTTGGAACCCGACAACACTGCCAAAGCACTGCCACCTGCTTTAAGGTCCATGGTGTCAAAGTGCTGTATTATCAAGCAGCCGGTGCTAAACTAAATCCTATAGATTCTCTGTGGGGTTTAGTTCTAGAAGAAGATGAGAAATACTAGACACAGCAATGCAGATGAGTTGAAGGTCGCCATCAAAGCAGCCGGGCTTCCTTTTCTATATATAATCGAACTGAATTATTGAAATTAATTTACTTTCTTGTGATATTCTCATTTCCTGAGATCCACCTGCACAGAAAAGCAGAATAAAGACATTAAATGTGCGTCAGAAATTAACACAAGATGAAAGACAGTATTTTCTCACCACTATATTCAAGTATTCCCTGTTCTGGCTTTAATTAGTCTATATGGAGGACATGCATAACACTACATATGAGGAATATTTAGGAAGCCACAGGAAACATGGGCTCTGACTGAAAAAGAAGCTGGAGAAGCTTGTCCTACTTTCTTCAAAGAACAAACGATTCAGCTCTCAACTCTGGGAGAAAATAGAACAAGAGAACAGATTTGATAACAGTTCTCAATTACCACCACCAAAGAGAAACTGTTTCTGTGAGTAAAGAATGTCTCTATGCTTTCTCATTATGATTTTGGACAGCATCATGCTGATCGTAATGGTGGGACGTGGCTTTTTTCACTAATGATTTAAGTAGGACTGTTTCCAGACCTTCTAAGTGTTCTCTGGAGAACAGTCTGGCTTCAATTGCAACGTTTTCACACCAGCCTCCCTGCACTGCTGCAGACTTCGGTGGAGGGAAAAAAAATCCTTACTTTTTACACAGATTCTGTTTCACATCATGGATTATCTTAAACCAAAATCACAGCAGTCGGGGCATTTCAAATAAAAACAGCGAATTCAAGAGAATTTTAATTGTAGGACAAAGATTTTCTTTTATGCAAATGGAGAAAAGTACAACCCGTTGCCAGCAAGAGATGCACACACCACCACAGCTGTTCTGAAATGCCAAGTGCAAAACACACAGAAGCAGAACGTAATGATACCAGGGAAAGCTGAGGCAATGGGGGAATTTTAGCACTATCCTACACCCCTTTCCCATCGAGGAGAAACACACAAGAAGCAGAAAGGAGGGGGCGCCTGTAGGGCAAACACTCTGCCTTTTTACTGAACAAACAACCCAACCGCCCTCTATCATTAGTGGATGTGTGTTAGATTAAAACTGTTACGACTCATCAAAAAAGTGAAGTAAATAAACATACATTCACTGATCTGATCTCAGGTAAGCAGCGCAACTGTGTAGAAAACGTAGCAGCTGTTCATTCTGCTTTAGTCGATGAATCATAATGAAAATAATAAAACAGATAAATAACTTTAATACATGGTTACCCCTGAATTTGGAATAAAATATTTTTTCCTCTCTTCATAAAATTACTGCATCAATATGGTTTAATCTATATGTCGATATTTTATTGATCTCTTCCAAACAAAAACACGATGAAACTAAAATAAAAAAGCAACTGTGTTTTAAAACAAAATTATTCAAACTTGATAAACAGTTTATAACTAATAGTTAATCCATCCATAGATTTGTCTTGATGGATGGATGGCTGGCTGCTGCCTTCTCACAACAGGGTAATAATCAGCATAAAACTGTATTTTAGCACCCTTTGCAATAGTTGTTGCCATTATGTTAAAGCACCTACATTAATGTTATACAAAGGTGTTTAAATGCTAAATGGCCTGAATTTACAAAGCACTTTTCTAATCATACCGACCACTCAGAGCGCTTTACACTAGGGCCACATTCACCCAGTCGCGCTCACAAACACACACTAATACACCCATACACACAGCTTGGGGCAAAGTGACTTGGAATTTGGAACTGAACCCACAACTTTCAGATTACAAGACGATGCTCCCAATGTTCCACAGTCGCCCCATAACATGGTGACTACACACTATGATACTGTGGTATTTTTAAAAACAGTGAGCCTGTGTCTGGCTGCCACATTGACTCCTACGCCATTCTGGTGTCTGGTATTTCTAACCCTACATTTGGTCTCAATAGCAGGCAAGCACTCTTTGTTGCAATTAGTCTGAGTGGGTACATATAGCAATCTATAAAAAAAAAAAAAAAAGTTATACACATCAGTCTACATGTAAAGAGATACACTGAAAGACTAAAGGCATAGGATAAAATATGGAATTTTACTTTATTTAACCAGTCTGAACTTTAATTAATATTTTATGTTAGATGTTCTGATTTCAAAGACATGAAAAATAAAACTGACAAAATGATACCACAAATACCTGTGTATGCATGCCTCATTTCCAGAACTAACCACGAAAATGACGCGACAAAATGCAGATGGACAGGGAGACCTAAACACACATGCATGCTCACATAAAACAGAAGCTAACTCACCGTGCAATAAATCAGGCAGCTGGAGCACTGGCAGCCTTGGTCTTCCAGATGATGGAGCAGAGAGCACCTACTGCTGGAGTCTACAGATGACAGAGACACAAGGCAGAGTTAGTCGGGACAAAGAGATGAGGAGTGTGGAAAAAAAATAAGGAAGACGAAGAGGAAGAGGAGAGAGAGGCGCTTCAAGTGAAACAGATCATAGCTTACTGTCAGAGTTAGTCACAGCCCAGGCGCAACATTATGTAACGGCTATCAGATATCGGACACAATTTTCTACAAATGTGCAAAAGTTGACCCAGACCTGCTTCTCACAAAATGTCGGTTTATATTCACAACTACATAGTTCACCATAAACAGTTCACTAGGGCGAAAACAATTAATCGGATTAATCGTACAATAATCGATTATTGAAAAAATCGTCAACTAATTTAGTATTCATATAATCGTTAACTGGAGTATACAGAATCTAAAACATGATAATTGCGCAAACAAAAATCCGCTCAGTAGAAATTAGGCCAAAATTTATAATAAATACACTTTGCATTTAAGTAAAAAAATGTTCTTTGTAGGTAAACATGCTCTATCCAAAACTTCTCAAGTGGCTTAGCTTTAGCTTCATCAGGTACAAGCAAACAGATTAATCGATTAGCAAAATAATAATAATAATAATAGTTCAAGATGATGTAAATGACGTGAAAGTTTTTAATGCGTAATGAATCCCACTTAATTGCTGATGGGGAAAATCTATGTACCTCCATAAACATTGGGAAAACATGACTTCTTCTGATGTGGACTTTTCTTATTGTTTTCCCTTACTTTCCTATTTTGTCTGAGAAAGACATTTTGGAGAAGCCCTGCCACTGCCTTATCACACAGATGTCAGATTTACCGATATAGTTAACATTCAAGGAACGTCGTTTTCACTCTGTGCAGAAAAGCTGCATCAGAATCCAAAACACAAGAGGGACTAGGTGACATACATATTTTGGGGGGTTTGATTTTTAAGGAAGAGCAATACTCTGTATAATGTGTCTCTTTAAACTGTGTTTGTGTTTGACAATGCACTATGTTGAAACAAGCAGCGTGTTGTTTTCTGCCTTGTTCTGTGACTGTTGCTGAAAATAAACTAGACAGTAACAGCTTTCCTAATCCAGTTGGTGGGTTAATGCCAACTGTGAACAGAAGACATACTTTTCATGGGCAAACTGAGACTGCTCAGCCCATCAGCAAATCCTACCCTCCTTTGTTGTAGGATCAGTTGAAGGTTTTGCATTTGATGCAAAATAAATTGCTCCATGTGGGTTGCTATGCAACAACAACAAAAAAGTACATACATGTCCAAACAAAAAGCATCACCCCATTTTTACGATTCCTTTAAAGTTCTGCATCAGACGCTTTATTTGCGATAAAAATAACCACAGTCATTCCAAAGGTCTTGGCTTTTCTGTTAGAGTTAGGCAGCATCTCAGAGATTATTACTTCAGTCCGGTACAATAGGTAACAAATGCCCAAAACTTTAATGTCAATGTCCTCAATTGTTAGAGGAAAGAAATGGAAGGCTCATACACACCCATATGTGGTGCTTCATGATATGGCTCACCACCCAGGGTGGCAACAGCTGGGGGCAGCAAAGCTGGGAGGGGCGGGGAGTTCTATTTCTTATTGGCAATTTGGGTCAATACGGAGAGGGTGCCCCCCTCCCATCTTCTTCCTACTAATAAGAACCGCGATGAAAATCCAATACCTTGGTAAATTACAGGCATATATTTCATTTTGGGAAGAAATACACCTAACATCAAGTTTGTAAAGGTTCTGTTGTATATAAAGAAAACATATACAGTACATAATTCTTTTTTCTGTTTTTGTAAAACATGTTTAGTCGCTGGAGAGTGTATTCGGTTGTGGGGGTCTCAGCAGGTGCGGGGAGCATTGGGGCTTTTTCTGTTTTACGCAGAAGAAGCGACTCACCCTGGGTGCCAGAGGGAATTTTCATGAAACGCTGCTTTATTACACAATTCAGTGTATGTAGAAGACTACCTTTGCATTAAAGCTAATAAATCTGCAAGCTTATTTCCAAACTCAATGCTTACTTGAAACTCTTGGATTCATCCGTCCTCGGATGCCTAACTAATTTCAGCAAAATATACTCCTAAATAATAATTATTGTAATACAAACCCAATACAAAATTGACAGAAACATGTCAACTGTATGAGCAGTTTCATCAAACTGTTATCACCATATGCAAGGTCCTGTGACCCTTTTCAGAGGCTAATGTGAATCAGTGGAACCCTGTTTGGGGTGCACACCTCAGCAGATTTCCATCTAAGTGTCTACTGTTCACAGGTGACATTGCACGCATGCCCTTGCCTCTGAACTCTAAACCACAATGCCTCTCTCTTGCCTCATAAACAAAAGCTGGTTCTAGTAGTCCACCTGTTACCTGTTAAATTGCCCTCGGCAGTACTCACAGCTCTGGCATACCATTATGTCGACTCCCCTAAGGAGCGTACTTCCAGGAATACTATGAGCCATCGCAGTGGATAGCTGTAATAGCAGTTTGAACTGTGAAATGGCATACTCAGACATGAGCAGGCTTTTAATTGGGTGTCTGTGCCCTTTTAAAAGGCATCATGGGGTTCAAAATAAACGTACTGGTTACTGCTGCAGCTGTTTTAATATTTCCAGTCCAAGCTGGAAAATTAAGTTTTCAGCTGGTCTCATGACTCAGCACTCCAGTGTTGGTTTAATGAAAGACGCTTTTAATTGTTGAAAAGCTAATTGTTGCTCGGCCTATCGGACAAAACACTACTGAAACTGGAATATAGTATTAGACTACATTTACTTTAGGTTTAAAAGGTACACAGTGGAACTGCGGAACAGACAATGAAATAAAGGTTTGTATATTCAAAGTTAGATTTAAAGAATTTAAGCACTAAATAGGACCAGCTCATTTGCACCTCAAAACTAGAGAAGCAGGTCCCAACTTTCTGTTAGGCTTTGACCTGCCAATACCCATTTTGGCAGATTCAAATTTATCCATTAGATTCTATACATTATAAGAAAAATAATGGAAAAAAACATTTTTATCCTGGACTTACAGCCTGAGCGGTGGCGCTTTACAATAATCAAATCATCAATACCCTAATTCTGACATTTTCAAAAAGCTGCCAAGACTTCTAAATCCAGCATGTTCCAAGACAAATGCAGGAACTCTGCTGTAATAATTCCAGCCTTCCTGTTATGTGGCTAAACTCACTCTCTTTCCCAGCACGAATTAACCTCAAACATGTCTTAACATGTCGTAGAAAATAGCATTTAAATATCTTCTCACATCTTGCATCCTCCGATTTCATTTTTAAGCCCTTGAAAATAGAAAACTACGAGTCTTCTTCCAGCAGTAACAGCTTCTACAACAAGTAGTGTTGTTTTCAGCGTCACTTAGTTGCGCTTACATATGGTGCTTTCACAAATCACATCAGCAGGTCACTGATCAAACTACATATTGTCTGATTCCAGTCACCTAAGGATTCATCCGTGCATCAGACACAAAGACCCTGTAAAGGCACCCAGTTTCCTTAAAAAAGGTTTGTGAGAGAAGTATCAGAATGGCTGCCAGCTGTTCACTGACACTTGTGCAGCTGTTCTCAAAGCTTGTCACTTGATCCTTCTACCTTTACCTTCCTGTTATCAAAGCATTTAGACACACTACAGGCATGTGTGTGGGGGGGTGATGGTATAGTGGCTGAAGAGCAAAAGATACAGGGGTTGGACAATGAAACTGAAACACCTGGTTTTAGACCACAATAATTTATTAGTATGGTGTAGGGCCTCCTTTTGCGGCCAATACAGCATCAACTCGTCTTGGGAATGACATATACAAGTCCTGCACAGTGGTCAGAGGGATTTTAAGCCATTCTTCTTGCAGGATAGTGGCCAGGTCACTACGTGATATTGGTGGAGGAAAACGTTTCCTGACTCGCTCCTCCAAAACACCCCAAAGTGGCTCAATAATATTTAGATCTGGTGACTGTGCAGGCCATGGGAGATGTTCAACTTCACTTTCATGTTCATCAAACCAATCTTTCACCAGTCTTGCTGTGTGTATTGGTGCGTTGTCATCCTGATACACGGCACCGCCTTCAGGATACAATGTTTGAACCATTGGATGCACATGGTCCTCAAGAATGGTTCGGTAGTCCTTGGCAGTGACGCGCCCATCTAGCACAAGTATTGGGCCAAGGGAATGCCATGATATGGCAGCCCAAACCATCACTGATCCACCCCCATGCTTCACTCTGGGCATGTAACAGTCTGGGTGGTACGCTTCTTTGGGGCTTCTCCACACCGTAACTCTCCCGGATGTGGGGAAAACAGTAAAGGTGGACTCATCAGAGAACAATACATGTTTCACATTGTCCACAGCCTAAAATTTGCGCTCCTCGCACCATTGAAACCGACGTTTGGCATTGTCATGAGTGACCAAAGGTTTGACTATAGCAGCCCGGCCGTGTATATTGACCCTGTGGAGCTCCCGATGGACAGTTCTGGTGGAAACAGGAGAGTTGAGGTGCACATTTAATTCTGCCGTGATTTGTTCAGCCGTGGTTTTATGTTTTTTGGATAAAATCCGGGTTAGCACCCGAACATCCCTTTCAGACAGCTTCCTCTTGCGTCCACAGTTAATCCTGTTGGATGTGGTTCGTCCTTCTTGGTGGTATGCTGACATTACCCTGGATACCGTGGCTCTTGATACATCACAAAGACTTGCTGTCTTGGTCACAGATGCGCCAGCAAGACGTGCACCAACAATTTGTCCTCTTTTGAACTCTGGTATGTCACCCATAATGTTGTGTGCATTTCAATATTTTGAGCAAAACTGTGCTCTTACCCTGCTAATTGAACCTTCACAGTCTGCTCTTACTGGTGCAATGTGCAATCAATGAAGACTGGCTACCAGGCTGGTCCAATTTAGCCATGAAACCTCCCACACTAAAATGAAAGGTGTTTCAGTTTCATTGTCCAACCCCTGTACATCTCAGAAACCGTCTTGAACCCAAGTTGGAACAGTTAATACTTTAAGTCATTTGAGTTTACGCCTACTTGAAATTAAGATTTAGGTATAACCACACATGTAGCTGCAAAAACAGATCCACCAAGTGACCACATGCATTAAGCAAGACAGTGCTTAATGCATCTGTTTTTTGAAGGACATTCAATAAGCTATCAACATGCATGATAACAACGGCCTGTGAGCTGTACAGTCCAAGCAATGAACTCAGTTGGTTCCAAAAACATCTGAAAACAGCACAAGCTTTAAAGTGCGGTTTGCTTCTCAAAGCTTGAAATTTAGGATCTAAATGATTTCAGAGATTACAGAGTAAGCCTGTCTTGAAAGCCTGTTTTTTCAAACATGGTGTGTTCAATATAGCTGAAGTCTGTGGTTAAGCTTAACGAAGCACAGGAAGTTTTTACACAACAACATGGCTTGGTGGAACACCACAAACAAATCGTCACCTAAAATCCTGAGCTTAGTGGCAATCTTGATGCAACACAGCTTGGGACTATAACTTCCACACGCACCAGTGTTGCTGGAAATGGATTTATGCATATGGCTAATGCTAGAAAACAAAAATGTTATAGAGATCTAACCTTTTTGTGTCTAAAAAAATATCCCTCTTCAGACTACTCTCCATCTCCATACAGGGTCAGCGCTACCAGGAGTGAGCATGTCTCCACAGCTACAACCTAGCCTTGCTCTTTGTTAAACAGAAAGGCAAGACAGCCAGTTAAGTTAGAGATAATAAAAAAACTACCACTTAAAAGCAGAATAAAAAGATAACTACCTTTAACATATCAAAAACAGTCTATTAAAAGTATGCTGCGAATGCATTTATATTAAACTAACAGTCAGGTGAGATTAAATCTAACAAGACAACACATGGAAGTTGATCTTTGCTCAGAGCAGTAGCAGGTGCAGGTCAGGTCTCCATAAAAACACTTGAGGAGGCACTGAAGTGCTCAGCAGCCTGACCTCATGCTACTGTGCCACTTGCTATAAATTAGCTGAGGTGCAGCCATTGTTAACCTTTTCTGAGTTGGGTCATAAAAGAAACCCTGCATCAGTGCATTGGAAATTTATTTAAAAGTTTAGTATGTTGTAGGTCCAATGCAACATTTTTGTGGGCCTGATGTGGCTCAGGGGCCGCCAGTTGCTACACAGTCCCCTAGGCTGGAATACACTTTAAAAAAAATACGCTCACTCACTGAACACTGTGGGGCTCTATAACGGCTTTGAGATACTTTGATGTATAAAGTACAGATTGCCAAAAAATTTTTAAATACAACCCTTAAAAGGGAGCCAAGGGTGAGAAAATTCAAAAATAGTCCATGTTAAAATGCCCGATTTTGGAAAACAATTTTATGTCTGACTTTGCACCTGCTATTACACTGATACTCAGCTTGCCACATATGCTGAAAAGGTTTTCTACATGGATGTAAACCTGAAGGCTTATATTGTGGATCATCAAGTTGTCTATCATTTTGCCCCCATTTTCTACTGTGTACATTCTGCTACTGTGTTCGGACAGATAATATTACTTTGCTGTGATGTCACAAACTCAGTTTTTTTTATTCCACACCAACTGATCACCTGAACATCTTGTGATACAATTTCAATGTTCTATACATAGTATAGAAGTGCCTCTATGTGGTCAATAGCTGCATCACTCAGAAAACGGGCAAAGTCACCTCTCAAATCAGTCACTCAATGACTTCACCAGCGTAGACAGAACATCTGCATAACATAGCATAGCACAGGAATAAATCATGTCTTATCAGCCCATTGTTTTCAACATTTAACATCTAGGCCACACCTCCTGGAGGCGTGGCTTTAAAGCATCATGTGTCTTGCTGCATAACCGCGAATGAAGCACCCAACCACCAATGTAAAGAAGAAAAGACCGAAACGCGTTACAAAAACAAGTAGTAACACGTCTATTGCCTAGGGATTAAATCTGATGACTGCATAGACAATCAGATTTGATGAGTAGGATTTTGATATCCATTTTATTATTATTAAAGATTTCACTTTCCCTTTAAGAGACTTGGAAAGATTTGAATTACGTCCCATTTTATTTCTAATAGTTGTTGCCTGCCGATGAGTATTGCAGTCTCCTATGATTACCAGAAAAGCTTGGACCTCGTCGTTGCTCCAAGGGGTGTCTTTTCCGGATAACTGTGCAGACTCCATCATATGTTTCTCTCACTAGCTTGGATGCACATTTGAAAATGCCGGCTGTTTTTTTTTTTACGCTGGTCGACTCTTACGGCTAACCGCGCCCATGGCCAATCAGTGAACAGCCGTTTGTTCACGTCACGTACAGTACCGACCCGGCCTCTCTTAGCCCTGCTAAGAAGGAGGTACCGGTACTGAAAAAACAGTAATGGAAATGCTCGCAAAGCAAGCCGAGTGAAGCTGAGGCGGGCCAAATCGAGCCAGTGGAAAAGGGGCATAAGTCTTGATGATCATGCAACAAAATATTTTGACATGTCCAAAACGTGTGTGGCAGCTTGTTTTAGTTAAAGTTAAATGCATATATGTCACAGAATCATATGTGTGAGAGGTAAAACTTGAATGTTCTTTTCTTAAAGCTGTGAATTTTTAGGTAATGTACGTAATAGTATTAAGATCCTTGGGTTTTAAACATTTACTTTTCATTTATTTATGTTCTTTAAGATTTGCCATATTCAGTTATTTCTCTGTGTTCATTATTCTTAGTAAGGTGTTTCCATATTGGTTAATTTCTTTGTGTTTATTTTTTTAGTTTATCGTTGTGTTACGTTCTTTGTGGATTTGGATTTATTTTTCATAGATCAGTTTGTGTCTTCTGCTTGGTTTAGTAGTTTCGTTGTGTCTTGTTCAGCTCCCTTTGTGTCTATTTGTCTCTCTCCCACAGCTTCCCTGCTTTCCGTCTGCCACAGCTGTTCCACATCTCCACTAGTTAGCTCATCTGGTTCTTGTCATTTTCCACCCCCGCCTTGGTATTTAAGCTCTTGGTTTTTCACTGTTCTTTGTTGGGTTCTTTCATTGCTCCATTAGACTGCATGTTACTCTGCCTGTGCTCCATGTCCTGTTTGCCTGACTCAACATTTATAAGTTTTCCGTTTCATTATTAAACCTTCACCATGCTCATCCCAAGATCCTGTCTGCATTTTTGTCCTTCAAACAACCTACAAAACCTGACAAATAGTGTGATGGGGTATATCGATAATAGTGTTATGCTATTGGCTAACTGTGGCAAGCCTTTCTGTCTCGTCTTTTCCAGCTGGCAATCTTTTTAATCCCATTCTGTTTCTCTTTTTTTGACTGAAGGCCTTTTAAAAGCACCAAACATAATGTTTAATTAGTTGTACTGTTTTTAGGTTGCAGTAAGAGCAGATGTATCTTTGAAAATTATAAAGGACCTCAATACAAACACTCTGGCATCATTTTAATCAAAAAGAAAACAGAAAATACATTTACAGCTTTTATTTCGGATTTTTACATCATATTTAAATTTGCTAATAGTCTTGAAGCTACAAAAAATAAAAAACAATCTTGACAGTTGACTAATGTTAAGCAGGGTCTGGGTGAAGGACGTGTTACATTATCCAAGTAAAATTTTGTGACCTCTCCCTACAATAATAAACTTGTAGAGAGTCAACAATTTCCAGAAATAAACAAAGACATCGGTCAAGAAGAATATTTGATTTAAATAAAAGTTTACCAAGACAAAGTATCTTACAGTTTTGTTTTAACGGGCCACAAGCAGAAAAGATTTAAGGTCTGTTAAATTATAGGGCAATTACAGAATAGCTGTCAACCTCAGGAAATCCGTGTGGTCAAGCCAAAGCTGTGGTAGCTGGCTGTTGCATGTGGTACATAAAAAAAAACATGTTTTTCCTATATTCCAAATTTACAAGAAATGGAAATATAGAACAAAACTGGTTGCAAAATGTTTGTTTATGAGAGTCTTTATGGCAGAAACTGAACTGTGACTAGTTTTTTATGTTAATTTAAACTGTAAATATTCAACACTTGTCTTTCATGGTTGGTAGAAGACGTCTTCCAAATGTTTCCCCGTCAGTTCATTTAGTGTTTGCCTACCCTCTCGGTGTGCACACGTGGGTGAAGTGAAGAACAAAAAAGGTATGAAGCCACAGCAATCAACGCCTGAAAGTGTGTCTGGATTATTTTAGGGCACAGTATAACAATTAAAATCTAGAGTAGTGAGAGATAAACTGATAAACAGATGAACGGTCACATGAGACAGAAGATTGGTCATTTCTGCTAAAGGAACCATAAAATGAAATCAAAGGAAAATGTGTTTACCATCACTTCCATATCGTTAGCCTCATGGCGTACGTCCCAAAATATTTAGGCAATTATGCTATGAGACTAACTATAAATAAAAACACAGAAGTTCAGTGACTATTATATAGTGAGCAGTAATGGTATGTGGTAGGCATCACAGATGTGTTCTGTTGTTTCCTGCTTAGAGCTGAAAAGAAAAGTGTATGGAGGAATGCTAACAGAAAGGAAACTAAACCTTGTCTGAGCTCTCAATTCTAAATGCTGGTTTACTGTCTTTGAGTGTTTCTTTGTGGGAACCCAGCTAAGCTGTGCGGAAGAATTATGCATAACCAATTTTAGAAATAGCTAATTTTCATGCACATTGGATGTTCTCCACACTTTTTAACTTGTTACAATGACATTCACTGAGAAAGAGAGATTGTCCTGACTGCTGCCCCTTCCTGCATGTCTGTATCATATGACCTGCTCTGTGCACTCCTCTCATTTATCTTCTCACAGCTGCTGTTGTAGGTTAAACATCCACAGAGAGCAGCTGAACAGTTTGCTCCTGTAAAATTTTGTCCGCACAATAAACAGAAGCCTCATTAAAATATGTTATAAACTGAATTATGAAAAAGTCGTATCAAACCAGTGTGGAAAGGTTTTAGGTTAGCCTAGCATTTTAGCAAACAGCTAAACATCACACACCTTTGAAGAATGAACCTGCATATCTTGAGTGATCTTTCGAAACAAAACTTTCGAAACAAAAAATAAAGCTACACTTGCTTTATGTGATGGGTTGTCATTATTGACATAGCTGTCTTAACCAAGTTAAGCAATGTTGGAATAGCGTATTAAAACATGTGTGAGATGTATGAGAAACAGATATGGGAGACTGTAGCATACACAATGTTGATGAGCAAGTTAAGTGGGAAACAATAGTCCTAACTAGCATAGGCCAAGTAATACAATAAAATAGAGTTTTTAAACAGGTACAAGACATTGATTTTATCTGTAGTATCAGGCTGGAACTCTCCATTACCCTATTCTGAAATGACTTTGAATGGTGAAGGAGACAGGATTCCTGATCAGACTGGGACATCCTTTTGCCAACGAAGCTGCATTGATATTTCTGTGCTTCATACACCACCAGTGTACACTTCTTTGACATAGGATGTTAAAAAAATCTACGTCAGTCTACAAATCTCTCTTCCACTTTCCAAGTATAGAATTATAATTCACTTCGACTGCAGAAAATCATATTAATATTAATGCTCTCCACAGACAGTAGAAAAACGTGCTGCTCCGAGACAACTTTAGTATTGTCAAGAGGGACAAAAACAAGCAGCTGCAACAAAAATATCAAATAAAACAACTAAAAGGGGAGATTTTAATCTGAATCTTTGTCTGATAAAAGTAAATGATGAATGAATGAAAAAAAGATTAAAAAAAGTCATGTGTGGACCTCTGAATACCGAAGACAAACCATTTCCTGAGCAATGGCTGCCTTTCAAAAAAATATGTCAACTCCAGCGTTTTTGTTTATGAGGAGCACTCATAAAAATGTGAGCCTGCGTGTCTAATGCAAATGCATCTTGTTTAATTAGAGGGTGTCCCATCAGTCCTGAAAGTTACTTCTCCAATCCTCTGACAGCCATCAGGTGACAGTAGTGATGCAGGTATCAGGCCTATGACACCACCTATTTCACTTTATCTAAACCTCACCCAAAGTACACCTTTTTTTCTGGGAATCTCTTAAATTCTATGTAATCATTACATCCATCTGTGTATATAAGCCCATGAGCCTCTAGGCAGCAACAATTTGAGAAGCCTCGGTGAACGTCGTTAGGTGAGCAATGAACACCAACAGCAACGCAGTGGAAGCAAACTACTCACAAAGAACTGGTGTGAATCCGGTCTGTGGTCTGGTGGACGGAGGCAAAACTTAAGAGCTACACCAGGATGAAGGGACGAACGAGCATGAAGTGAGACAGTCACAACATAAGAGAACAGAAGCAACAAAATAAGAAACACAACTAGAAATGATATAGAATTCCCCTCCTGGTATTAATTATAAGTCATACTCAGTCCCCATGTGCAGGAAACTCCCTTAACAGTCACACCACCAGTGCTTGTAAACAACTCATGTTGGATAGAGTGAATAAAAAAAGACAAAAATAAACCCAGATAGAACAATGCTGAGAACAATCTGCCCAGTAGAGATGAATTCCCAAAGAGCCCTATCAGTTCCATGATGCCTCTTAACCTTACATTTCATAGACATGGAGCGTGTCAAGCAGCTGTCAACCTTCCTTGCTGTGAATTTCATAGATGTGTCTGCAGCCAAACAGTTTGTTAACTCAGAGTCTAGACAGAGAAAGTGACCTGGTATGTCTCGTAACGAGGTATATGAAACAAAAATGCAACAACTGAAAAAAAATGTCAGATTTGAAGGATTTTTGTTTTGATGATGTTCTGAAATAGCAGATTATTGGGTTAAAAAGGCACAAGGAAAACAATATGACTAAACCCCTTCCATTTTTTAAAGCAAAGGACTGAAAAAATCTATAATTATCAATTATTAGAAAATAAATGAGGTAAAAAAAAGTAGTAATACATAGTAAGAGACTAGGCCCTTACTATAAAAAGACCTGATTATGTGATTTTATGGGGGGCATCATTTCAGTGCCCCAGAATTTCATTAATTTAATTTAGAAGTGATACTCAGAGTAGGAAAATTATGCATGTTTAAATGTATTTATTATTTTAAAAATACTGTGATATGCCTAAATACAAAGACACACCACAGCTTTCAGACTTCAGAAAAGCAAAACATAAAACTATGCTTTATTTTCCTTTCACTTCACCAAACCAATCAGTTTTTCCACAGATGGCCTACCTTGCAGTTTCCACTGCTACCTCCAGTTTGTCACTTTCGTAAGAATTTAAAGACCTTCGGTAAATCAAAACGTGGACTTTCTTTCCAATCAAAACAAAGTAATTCTGACTGAAATATTCAAAACAATTTGAAGATGATGACAACTGATGGATACCAGATCCTCTGGTGTTTAGTCTCATTGGCACCTTGGTAGTTCATTTGGCTTAAAAAGGACATTTTCTGGAACACAGATGTAATATGCATGCAAATGTGACAGCAGTGGGCCTCTTCAGGTCTACGTGGCCCCATCAGCTTTTCTGACATCTGGACAACATGGCTTTTACACAGCAGGAGCAGAGGCTATAATAAAACTAAAGTCAGGTCACAGTGGGTGTAAGGGCCATACAAGGTCAACATGTGCAAAAAACATATTGACACATATTGACCAATCACATACACGTCTGAAGGGGAAAAAAGTGAGAGGGAAAAAACGGCTCCCAATCAGGAGTCGGCTCCTTTCCTTCCCTTCAGTGAGCCGTTTCGTTTGCGACCGACACATCACTTCGGTCTTAGCTGTCCTATCGATAACTTTGATAGGACAGTGCACAGTGCTCTGCGAGATATTCAAACCTTTAAAACCCCACACATTTTATTGACAAGGACACAATTTAAAAATTCCTTTCAAAATCAGGATAATTGTCGACCTCTTTGATTATTTTCCAAAGCACCAAAGACAACAGACATGATCCAAAGACTCATGTTATAGTTTCTTCATGCTACCTGAGTCTTTAGTGAGTCAACCTTTACAAACCAAACGTTACGACACATAATGTAAGATTGCTTCTGGGAAAAAAAAGCCTGAGGTTAGGCACCATTATATATGGCCATTATATATATCATCCCACTTCATTTATGAATGTGAGCTTTGTGTTTGTATGCGAGTCAATCCTCCATGCATAAAACATTCCTGTCATCTCTGCTTTCACACACAAACAAATCCTCAACTTGAATATTTTTCATCACCACTCGCACATATGTATGTGTGGACATCATCAATAATCTGTGAGAGGGGATTAAAGATTAAGGTGATGGCAAGGAGGCTTTGCAACCCCCAAATACCAGTGAAAACATTCACATAGCTGGTCAGCAGTTATAAAGATTTGATCGCTATAATGCAAATGAGGATTTTTCTATTGGTTATTGAGAAGGGTATAATTTATTTTGACATGCAGTTTTTTTTTATTATCATTTTACAATGTTTTGTATCTTTTGAGAAATGCTGGTCTCATTAGCTATTAGAAACAAACATCATAATTGAACAAAAATCATTTTGAATCAAAATTTGCCAGTGATATAAATCATTTTAGGCTCAAATGTATATTCGCTATTAATATAGTAAGAAAGTGAAATCTGCTTTACCACCCCTCTACATCAAAGGTTTATAAGTAGATCTGCATAATGCATCAAATCCAGTCTCTATCAGTGTGGGTAAAACAGAGAGCAAACAAGCTGAAATTAGCCTGTAACATTTCTAAACTGCTCTGCATTAAACATCATGAGCAGGAGCAAGATGTGAGTTACTTTAAGACTGTAGCCGTCGGGTCACATATATTTTTGGAAACAAACTACAAAGCTTTAGGTGAAGAATTGTCAGAACATTAGTAGTAAATCCAACCTGAATGTTTTTTACTCTTTACAGTGATGCCGACAGTCAGGGAGAGTCTTTTGGCTGTTGAAGCCTTCAGTGTGTGTCAAAAACCTTTTCTGCAAACACCGGATCCTACATGACTTAGATCAGTCAAAAAAAGTTGTTACAATGTAAACGCTATAACAATTCCAGTATTCCAGATAGCAATATCCTTGACTCCCTGTGCTTTTAGCATCTAAATCTCCACTGCTATGAGAATAACACAACAGGCCAGTGTGAGCTCCAGTGATGAAGAACGTCACTGCAGTCCATCTCTACGTCTAGAGGAGAAAGGAGGATGGAAAACAAACGGAAAAAAAAAAACTGTTGAGTTCCTTGGCCGGCTTGTGTCCCCAGTTAGCGCTTTTCTTCCTCGGTTTTGCCAATGAGCCAGCATTGAAGCTGTCTTTCGTTCCATTATGAGTCCATTCAAGATGTCTCCGGGGTTTGACACAGTGAAGGACGTGTTTTTTTACTTTTATTTGACAGGAGGAAAAAAATCCCAAAAGAGCCCTTCAAGAAAATGAAGCAGCAGAAATGACAAAAAAACAGGAAACAGGAAAACTAAACAAATGTATTTCTAATCCACCTACTAAATACAGTCTGTTGGTAAAAACAAACAGACTTCTCTTTTTATAAACCCCTCAAACTATCTGCATAATTATCACAATGAGTCAAAACAGCAGAATAGACAACAGTGGATTCAAACTCAAACAGCACAAAAGTCTTAAGCCTCCCCCTATTATTATCAGTTCCCAGCATTCTGCAGCTTTTTTAATCTGCCCTTCTTTTTCAGCTGCATGGCATGCAATTATTAACGGGATCAAAGCGTATGAAAGGGCTTCTGCGTCAGTGAGGTTGAGCTCGGGGAGCCAAGTGACTCAAAGTGATAATGGCAAAGCACTGGATTGTTTTTTTGCTCTGCGTGCAATGCCATCCATGCTAAATATGGGCTGTGTAGTTGCCAATTAAGAGTTGCCATCAATTGTTATATTAGTCAGTCAGTCATTTTCTATACCGCTTCTTTGTTGCCCTGCGATGGACTGGCGACCTGTTCAGGGTGTACCCCGCCTCTCGCCCATAGACTGCTGGAGATAGGCACCAGCTTCCCCACGGCCCCCCCCAATTGTTATATTCAATAGTAATTCAAATCCTGCATGGACCTTAATGAAAGATTCTAAAACTATAAGGAAGTCAGTACTTCTGAGAACTGATGTGAGGCTTTAGGAGCCTACAAAGTGCAAACTATGAAATTAAAATAATTAATCTGAAACAAAGGATGGGGACAGCAGTAGGATTCTGCCCTCTGGAAGCAGGTTTATCTGATTAGATTTTCTATGTGTCAGATTCTCAAACACGTTTCAATATCAGATACATATAATGTGATAAACACAAAAAGCATGTATTTAAAAAGGTAATACAATGAAATAAACTGTTGAAATCAGTGTGTGTTGGCTAGGGACAGGGTTTAATGGCAGTATTACCTCAAAATCCTCTGCAAACCTAAAATTATACTTTCTCCCACACTGATTTAACTAATAAATGCCACTCAGTAAAAATCAATAAACATGATGAAAGTTTTCTCCGCGTCTTAAAGGCGATGGCTCCTGCCAGTTTTTAACTGCTGCTTTTCTAACTTCCTGTAGCAGCCAGCTGTGTTGCATTGTTAACATGTTAGCTCATACACGTAGAAGTGTCCAGTTTCAGCTGTACTTTTAATTGTGCCCTCCTCTATAACAGGGTTACTTTTAACATTTCTCTTAGCATCTCGGCTTAAAAAATGTGTTCCTGCTGCTTTATTGTTTAAGAGTAATATCAGTGTTGAATTTAAATGCTATATCAGCTCTTAAAGTAACATAGCTTAGCTAAAACCATTCTTAAGGTGGCTTAGTAATGTGTTATTGCCTTAATTTGTTTAAAATAAAAGCATTACTAGCCTAATGAGAGTGTAGTCTGAAGTCATTCATAATTTAAAATTGAACTCTAAATGAGACCATCGTGGGGATCATTTCTCCTGATCTTAGACAGATATTACTTGTGTTACACTGCTATACATAATTTATAGGGTAATAAAACTTTTCATAAGACATGGAGCTTGTGATTCTTAAGAGGATGGAAGTGATATAACATGAGCACTTCACTTGGCCATTTGGACCGGTTAAATTGTAAAAGGAGCAGAAAAATGATTTTGTACCCATTTTCAGGGCAAAGGACAGCAATAGAAACAGAATGACGACAGATCAGCATCGACACGTTTTAGAGCCAGAGCAGGGCATCATGTCATAAAATATTCATTCGAGACATTTATATTATAGCCTAACTAGATCACAGAGCATAAAGCGGTGAGTTATAAAATAAAGTGAATTTAATCTAAGAGTATATAATTCTGACTCATAGTGTAGGTATGCATACATAGAGCCAGATTAAAAAGAAACATTATCTAACAGAGCGACCATGTTTGGCTCCCTTTAGAGAAAAAACATGGGGCTCTGAAGCGTAAACTGCAAGTTTAAAAAGAAGAAGGATTTAAATAATTACAGCCCAATATCAGGACAGTTTTCACTTAATCATTTTGGGTAATATTACCTACATTTTCAGGTGTTATGCATATATAACAAATCTAAACTAGAAAAAGTTTAACTTTGTGCAGCTTCCTCTCTCATTAAAAGCTATGAAAATGTTGTCAGTCTTCAAAGTTCAATTGATGGATCTGAATGGTTCCTCAAATAAAAACCATTCCTAAGGTGACTGTTTGGGCAAGATGCCAGTCAGACCAACATGGTCATCCACACCTGTCATTAGCAATAAGAGTAAACAATGATGCAGTGTGGATTAACTGGGAAATCTTCATCTTTCAGTGGAAACATGGGCCACTAAAAGATTCTCATGGTATGATAACCTTGTGTGTTTATCAAAAAATCTAAAATAGGTATCTCTACAGCTGCTAAAATAATAAGCATAGTAACAGCATCCACATTAATGTTATCTAAAACATGTATGTATTATTTTTGATGCATTTAATGCAAAAAACATAAGAAAAAGTATAGAATAACCACCGGCTAAATTTACCAGTGGTTGTTAAGTGTTTCTGGGTAGTGCTCAAGTCTGTTGAGAAATGTTGTAGCCATGGCCGTAGCTACCATTGATGACACTGAGGTCCGGACCTCAGTATTTTTTGGCTGTGTATATAATTAAAAAATTAATCAAAACAATGCTTTCGAACGAAGTGGTTCTCTGAGTGGCTCCACCAGGTTACTGTAGGAGGCGCTACAACTGCGTAAGGCAGCCAAACTCAATGTTTACGAAGAAGAGTGCAGCTCTGCATACCGTGCCGCTAAAATATAGACAAGAAGAAGAAGAGTCCAGATGACGGTGAAAACTAACAGAGGTACCTTGCTAAAAATATTCTACTTGAATTCCGTTCTGCTCCAAATAACAGTTCACTAGTCTTCGTCCTTCATAACACTGTTTAAGTTTAGTTAGAATAGCTACCGCGCATTGATGACAGTCCTTGATTTATGTTGCCGCATTTTTGTGAGCAGCTGTGACAGACTAAGATCTAATGTTTCCATCCATTAAATTAAGACAGAACGTTTTTTTTTTGTTTGTTTTTTTTTGTATTTTTTTTTACCGGTTTTATAAATGAACACAGATCCTTTGTTTATTTAATCCAGATAATAAAAAGAGATTAAATAGACCGCTTCTGTCCATGAGACCCATGTCCCTGTGTTGTTCAAAACAAAAATGAACTGACTGGCCTTCATTACATTCACTCTAGACTACTACTGACCACAGATAGATGTGTTAAGTTATTACCGTGATATCCAGGCTAAATTTGACTGCAAAGAATACAGTACAAAATTACAGTTTCACTATCAAATGTGTGTATAACTCAAAGCACACTTTATATTTGTGATCTTTTAGAAAAATATTTCACTGAGTCAAATCTAAAATGAATTCAGACTTAAAGACAGACTAAGGCAGGTGGATAACTTTAGTCTATCTTTTTGGTCTGTCAGGAGAGACAGGTGAGAGGGTGGTACAGAGGTAAGTGTGCTCAGATCTTGTGTTTTCAATGTGTTTGTGCAGTGTGAACAATCAACATTCATATAAACTAATTCATGTCATTTCAGAGAGTCATCATGGTTGAGTCCCCTGTTGCTTCAGATGATGTTACTCCCCATAGATTCACACACACACACACACAAATACATGTCGCATTCAAGTCACTTACGTTTTAAATAAATGTTTCCATTTTAATAAATTTTTGGTCTTCATTGTAACGGATGTGCAGGGGGATGAGTGGTGGACTTCAGTATTTTTTAAAGTCTGGCTACAGCCCTGGTTGTAGCCATCTTTGAGCCAGCAGAAAGGCAGTGCTCAGCATAGAGTATGGGAGAGGGATTTTGAAGCTCTCTCATGCTTCATACAGTAGGAGAAACTCTGGTCACTCTGGCACGTTCTGTGGCATCATATGAAAAAACTTTAAGAAGCAGGCACTTTATGACAAAAAGTTAAAGCAACATTCTCTCATTGGTGACAACCAGTGTTTAAGTTTGCATGACTGTTGTCACCAAGGTGAATTCACACACTCAGATATCATCAATGCTAATTGTCATGTAAGGTCAACTGAAAACTTCCATTTATTGACACGGGTGTTACCACCAATGAACGAAAAACCTGAGGTAGTATTTACAGAAATATGATGCACTTAAATCTGCTTTCACTGGGCCAAAGTATTGAATGAGTAGTGTACGTCAGCTCTTAACATACGTAGAATATAATATTCAAGGTTTTAAAATGTTACAACTTCAAAACTACATAATGTCCTTCCAATTAGATGTCAGAGAAAGTGTCGGCGAGACCAGTGGCCAGTTTCCCGTGTTACGGTATTCTCTCAAATCCCTCTTAAGTCGCAAAAATAAAAGACTTCCGGATCGACTTAGACTTATGCCCCGAAGACTTGAGACTTGACTTAGACTAGGAAAAAAGGACTTGTGAACAACTCTGATTCAGAGCATAGAGTAATGCTGTGGTGCTCCATCCCCACCTGTTGCTGATTACTACCAGTCAAAAAAAATGGCTAAAAAAAAAAAAAAAACCCTCCAAAACTTTGGTTGGAAGAAAGACAAACTTGACAGTTGGAAATATTCCCAGCTGTGAAAAACAGAACCAGTAGTAGGGTGGAAACTAAAAGGTGTCCCACTCATGGCCTTTATTAAGGTAATGCTGTTTGAAACTAGAGTTGTTAAGTACGTCTGTTACATCTGCAGCTGACTGCAGGCTGAGTATACAAGCAGATACATCCCATAAAACCATAGTAGCTTTACTAAAGGTTATCATACTATGAGAATCTCATACTGGTCCATTCCTAGCCAGTTCTGCTGATTACAAACAGTAGAAAGAAGGCCTTCGTTATCTTCATTTTTTTCCCATGGAAAAAGCCGAGTGACAGTGAGATGTGATGCTGATTAGACCAGAGAGATATGAATAAGGTGTGCAGCAGAAATTTACAAAGTACCCTAAATCCCATAAATACTTGAAACCAAAAGATTTTACGTTATGTTATGGAAAAACTGCCCAGGCTTGTTCTGATTTCCCATTTCACACAGAGTTTCTCATTTTCTTTCATAGGCGAGGCACTCTGTCCTTGTATAAGCTGTCAAACTTCCCGAGAAATATCTGTCCAACTCAATGGAAGAGGATCCTCTATCTTGATCAACTGTAATGGCAAGGGCACATTTCTGAGAGCGATGAATGCCAAAAGCAGAGACAATGAGTTCCTATAAACAGCCTTTGGGAGAAGTGAACAAAAACAAGGGATGACAGGAAAGGGAGAATAGGGCTGTGATTGTTAAGTAGAAAATAATGTCTCTGCGCTGCCTGCTCATATTGTCCTCCTTCTTTGGGCTGATTGCTGAATGTCTCTGAAAGCCTGTGTTACTCTGAAAGGGTCTGTTAAAGGTCCTCTGAGGCAGATGGAAAAAGTGCCAACAGACAGCATGCAGTTCCAAAAATGAGAAACAAGAAACTTTCTCTTCTCTCTGGATGTTAAATGACAGAGTGGGGTGAAAGGTTAAGGTGCAAATCCAAGGTGTGCATGTTTAGGTTCTCAATTCTAAAACAGCTAGTAAGCAAATGTAGCCACAGAATGGTAAACCAACATGCAGCATTAGCCATAGGCTGATTAGTGGTATCAAAGTACTAAAGGTCTTAAAAGCTGTGGTCATATCATCCTCACGATTTAAAGGCCTACCAATGAGATGCCAGAGAAAGTGTCAGAGACATGGGCGTGTTCTCCAGCTGCTTAAAGCATGGAGTTATCAGTCCAGCCCCTCCCCCACCTCTTGCTGTGTACTGCTGCTCAGACAGATGAAAGAAGGCTAAGACAAATTCATTTGTTTTGAAATATTTCCAGGTGCAAAAACATGAACAGTCATGGCGTAGAAACTAAATCAGTGCCGCTCAATCTTATCAATACACTGTTTTGAAACTACAGTTGGTAAAGCTACAAGTGGCTGTTAAAGAAGACCTGATTTAGGTATAACTTAAAAGCCACTTAACCATGTTCTAGTTACAAGCTGGAAAACCAGTGGGGTGTGCAGATTTTTAGTTGCTATTAGGAACACCGGCTAATAGCAGTGTTTGTCTCTGCATTTTAAACATTCAAACACTAAAGTAACGTGCACAATTAAAGCTTACACAGCTATATACGTGCGTGAAACATTTAATAGGATGCACCCTACAAGAAATACAAATAATTTATTTTCTTAGTATGCATATCACCTTGTTTAAACTTAATGGCAGCCATATTGGATTCTGAGGTAAGGGCTGGTGAGAAACCATCTTTGGCTCTTTGAATAACCATTAAACCACATGGAAGGCAGTGGATGCATGCTCCAGCATTTCCAGAGTTATACACAAACCCTCTTGGTAGCAAAAAAGAAAATATGTACCTTTGCTGTCTTGCTGAGAAAACACCTATCCACACATATCCTGAGGCGTCTCCTTCCATCTACTGTATATGCCACTTGTGAGTGATTGTTTTAAAAAGAAAAGCTGTTCTGATCCGTCGTCTATATGCCAGAGGGCTTTCCATTAAGGAGACACAGATCAGATGAAATATGCAAAGTTTGTAAAAAAATAATACAAGCTGAAGAAAGATGCTACTGAAAAATCCTACCAAGAATTAAAGAAAGTTTGCCACTGACCTGACCTGCTTTCACTGTTGGATTGGCATCCATAGGCAGGAGACAGAACTTCTAGACAAAAAAAAAAAATCACATCGCTTTTTTTAAACACTTCAACTCACTTGATCAGTGCAATAGATGTGATGAGTTAGTCATTAAATGACAGCAAGATGGTGAAGACCATCAGCGACTGATGCATAGGAATGAATTCATTAGACCAGTGAACACAGGCATTCCCTGCTGAGTTTTACAGCCTTGTGTTGCTCTTCTATTTTTAGGATTTCAGTCCTAAATTAGCTCTTTGAAGTCGAAGCCGTAATCGACACCAGGAACCAAATACTGCTGGAAGTGAAGTTCTTCACCGCTCATCATGATAACAGGACCTTGAATATGAATAGGGCTGTTAATGTTCAGAGTTAAAGGCTGGATTTCTGATCAGACGTGTCTTGCATATCATAAAAAACAAACAAAGGTACAGGAAAGTGTAATTTCTCAGTTGCTCCCACTGGTTAAAAAGAAATGGCTAGTTTTTTTTATTGATATCTGTAATGTAAAAGTATTTTTTAGGGATCAAACTGAAAAACACAACAATGATGGTGCTCTCAGCATAGCAGGGGAACTTTGTAGTGAATTCTGAAAACAGCTACCGGAGAGATTTTTTCCACCTTCAAGGTAGACATTTACTGTTCTTTTTAAAAACTTGCTCTAATCTCCACTGGTCACCATAAGACTTGTGTAACATAGTGTTTGTAATTCACTTCACTTCCATTTTCTATTGTTTGATTTGGGATAAGACAAAAGAAACAACGACCGTTCGAGATAAGGTTACAGGGACTGGATAACTGTGCTCTCAAATGGTCTTTTGAAATCACAGCAGAGACTTTTTCTAGTCCAAGTCAAGTCTCCAGTGTTACGCTTCGATTTAGACAAGTCTTAAGTCTATTACGACTGAAATAAACATTTTATCATCAAACCTATTATATCCAAGTGACCTGTAACCCTTCATCGCTGTAGGTTAGGAGTCCAAACCTGTACTGTTTATCCTTAGGCCTAAATTACCACATGAACATTTAGTAATTACTTTTAGATCTATTAATTTTCATAAACAATTATGTCTTAATCTTTTAATATTTCATTCAGCATGCAAAGAACTGCTAACGGTAGGTTTTATTTTATTTTGAAAATTGATCAAATGTAATATTTATCATAATATAAATATAAATAGGCATTAATGAGACAAAAAAGACAAAAAATAGGAAAAACAAAACCTGTTGACATAATCCACTCAAACAAATTGCTTTTTTGTCTTTGTAAAGACCAAGTTAACATCTGCCTTCAGGGTTTTCTTCTCGCTCTCAGAAGGAACATTCTTAACAATATTGGGAAACAATTTTTTAATCCACTTTTAAAACCTTAATTCTCGATTTTAAGTAATAACAATGTACAAATTTAAGGTATAAATTACAAAATAATGAACACAGCAGAGTGTAGTAGGTAAATAAATGAGTGTTAAACTTCTTAATGGATGGAACAGGAAGTGCTTTTATTTTGATATTTTCAGTCCAAAGATTCCTTATAATGTTGCAGCTAGTTCGTCAGTGAGAGAATGTCAGAGGTAAGTTACGTTTATTTTATTTCCTAAATGATCCAAAGCGATTAATTACAGCAACACTTTGCATCTATTTTTAATACTTTTATTGTGAAGTAAAGAAGGAAGTATCTTTTGAGTTGCTGTCTTGTTGTATGAGGGAATCGAACAATAAAGTCTGTCCATTGTGCAGGCTGACTTTACTCTGTTATAAAAGCAATGAAGAAGTCCTGACCACTTTAAATTGTTCTTGTGGCAACATGGTACGTAGCCAAAGAAACAGTGACAGACACTAATGACACTAAAGCTAAAGCTCAGTGCTAAACTAGACTCATTCAGCTGTTTTGAAGGAATATGGACGACCACTGATCATTTCTAGTTCGATATCTAAAATGTTTGGACTAATAAAAATAAAACTGGATAATTCTAATATGAACAGTGATTTGCCAAAGCACACATTTAGATTTCTGAAACGTTTCCTCTATTTGTGAAAATAAAATAGAGCATTATCAATGCTGTTATAGTGTTCGAACCACCTAAGAATAATATAAGGATGAAAATCCCAGTGTGTGGACTAATACAGATCCTTTTAAAGAGTTTGTAATCAGTGAAAATTTTACACATTTTACACTTATCAGTGAAAACGAACAAACAAAAAACTCAGCAATCTTAGTTTCCCCCCAAATTTAGCTAAAATGTTTTCTCATTCTCGTGAGTCCAAAATCATGTACTATTACACCTCTATCACTGAGATGAAACAGTAAATGACAAAGATGGTAAGAAAAAAAAACTGTGGGCCTGCTTGGAGTGTTTGTTAGGTTTGCTTCCCAATTACAAATCTTAACAACTTCTTCAAAGCAACTCAGTTAAGGTAAGACATTGACTACTAGTAAGTACCCTGCACAAACCCAACATCACATAAAATAAAATCAAAATTAAAAATCCATTAAAGGTGAGATCTACAAAGCCAATTGCACAAAGACAAGGTATCTGGAGCAAATGCCTCTAACACATCATCTGAAAACATCTCATCCACATAAAAGTTGGATCATACTGTCCAGATGTTGTTTCCTGATTTTAAACACATTATAAAACTCTCACTGATAATCTTCAGGATAATCGCTTTGGATACTGCCACCAATTATTGAGGTTATTCTGAATGCAATTCTATTGTAGTTTCCAACTTGTTGCAAAAGCCACAGGAGACGTTTTACTTTTACGAGACAAAGCTGTGACAAATCTTGCAGATCTAGAAAAATATTTCAACCCCACTAACCATGCATTCCATCAACAGCTGAGCTCGTGAGAAACGTGCAGCAACAGGAGATTACACTGCCAGAACCATGGATTGGGTAATAAACGCCTAAAGAGCACCATCATGTTGCAACATGAAAGGTTTTGGGCATTTATCAAAATGAAACAGCAGAATGCTGTGAATTTTGCCCATTGCATTGTTTTGATGACCGAATAAAGCTCTGCACAGCATCTTGTTGCCACCGCAACATCTGGCATTTTTTTTTTTTTTTTTAACCGAGTCAAGGTTTAAATTCAATACATGTCAAATTTTAACAGTAATTATGCAGAAGAAGGAACAATACTGTAACCAACAAGACTTTTTAGTAAACGCTTTTATAGACAAAACTGAACATAGAAACCGAGTAAACTCAAATTTACTTGAGGCAGACATTATGCATGCCCCTTCATAAACTAATGCTACCTCGGGATTATTGTTTTCAACAGTATAGCTTTATTTTTCATTTTGGCAGATAAGGTCTTCATTGGTGGAAAACAAAAAACCAAATGGGAGAGAATGATATAACGACAGAGTCCTGAGGGAGAATAACATGTTGTAAAATAAAAGCAATTATCTCTTTTATTTTGCTTTGGTCTCATGTTCGCCAGGAACTACGATGTAGAAAAAACATATTCCATCATAAGGTCAGAGAGCCTGTTTGGAAGTCTAATCCTAATGTTACATTTTTCATCTTAGAGGAATTCCCCATCCGTTTTAATAACTATTCAATGCAGCTTAAAGACTCATTTTGGTTCAGAAAGAGGACATTGGTAATTGTGAAATCAGCTAGCAAAACAAAAACATGCTCAGGTTCATGTTCATGTTTCACACTGACATGATACCAAATGACATACAGTTTCTGGTCAATTTTTAACACTGTCCTCTCCCACGTTTCTGTTTGAAAACAGTTTCCACTTTCTCCCAACCCCCCCAAAAAAAACTGAATTTCGTTTTGGCCATTTGGCAACTGATGAAAGCCTCGGCTCCGCAGGCCCTCTAGCAGGAGGTAACGCAATGTTTCAAAACAAAACACCATCAATCTGGGGAGGAAAGTTATTACCTTGCTGCACTGGAGGGAAACCATCATATATTTGCATCTGTAATAAGCTACAAGATCTCTTCAGACAGGACAAAATTATGCAAGTTCAAAGAAGCTTTAAGGGTCGATGAGATCCACTGACACTGAAGTGTGGTACCTTTAATCAATCAGACTTGCTTTCATGGCATTAGCTTAAAAAAACGTTTTTCTCAGCTGACAATAATTCACCTCAACAGATTTTTACTAGTCCTGCTGGTACTGTCTGCATTTACTGCCCACAACACAAGCAGTTAAAAGGCAGGATTTAAAGAACATGGTGCAAATAAGAACCGTGAAAACTTCTGCACTGCGCTCAGACTAAAACTATTTATGGCATCTAGAAACCGGCCCTGGATGAATCAGAGCTGTGGGGCCTTTTTAAGGGGACACAGACGCTCAAAGTGCAGGTCCAGCTGGTAGCCCTAAATAAAAAGGAGCCCTCCAAGTTTCAGTTTGCATATTTATTTCTCAATTCCTACTTATAACAGTTACTGTACATTTTGTCCACAAAGCCTAAAACGTTAGATGGATTGTGTGCATTTATCAGACTGCTGCAGGTACGAACTTCTTTAAAAGTTTAGTGCAAGCGATCTAACTGGTTTAATCATCACTCATTCTTTATCAGTGATGCAGCTTGACTGCTAACATCTTGATGACATTACCATAACACTACCCATCTGCCTTGTGGCCTCGTCATTTTTCACAACTGTCCATCTTTATAATAACCAAGCACTCATGTTGTGACCGCCTAAATAAATGGCTGTCTGGAAAGTCTGATGGATGACCAAAACTTTCATCATGTGGCGGCCTTTTGGTAAATGAATTTTTGCCTTGTTACATTTTAGAAAGAGAATCTATGAAACACTAGTCTAGTTTTCTTCTGTTGGTGTTTCTTTCTTTTAGATTTTAAAATCATGTAAAATGTGTTCAAATTACATTTATTTTTATCTTCAAGGAGTTGCCACATAATTACTGCTAAACTGAAGCGTTTGCTGTGAGCTAGAGGACAGACTAAAACAAGCCATTGCCCCTTAATATTGTAAAATCCAATAAGCATATGGAAGTTAGCCCTGATGGAAAGTTACGTGTCTCTATAGGAGACATTAGGAGCTCAGTGGGAAGTTTATGATTCTGGTGACAAACCACTGTTGGTGTTTCAACAAGGAATAAACTTTTATTCCCATCTGTTGTCTGTTAACATCAAATTTTGGTGATCCTACAGATAACACGTTGTTGGTGGAGGTTTTTGGTTGACTTGTGATCTCTGGTTTTGACCTAATGCTGAATTAGTTTGATTCCAATATGTCTTTTGGAAATATCACATAAAAAGATATTCAATCAGCTTTAAAACATGTTGCTGTAAAAAAAAAAAAAAAAGCCAAAGGTTAGCATGAAGCAAGAAGGCTGCAATGTTATTTCAATCTTTACATTCTAAGAATCAGCCAGTGGAAATCAATGTGACAGTTCTTAGAAAGATGTTATTAAATTGTACTACTTCTTGTATTTTCTACTTTTACGTGCAGTTGTTTATTAATATGAATCTTTGGAGACATCTGGTTATTTGCCTTAAAACAATGTTAGTCTCCCTCAATGAATTTCTGGGAAGTTTTCCAACTTTTACCAGCCCAATAAGCTCGAGAGCTTAGGAATGCTGGCTTTGACTGATAATCAGTTTTGACAGATGTCAGCGGGTGAGTACTAGGGAAGGCATTTAGCCCACCTTTCAAGTTTTAGGGAGCAAGAATGTAAACACAGCTGAAAAAACATGTTAAAGACGGTGGGAAGATCAGGGTCTGGCTGGGAGTGGAGTCGTAACAACAAGAAAAGGATAAACAGTAGAGCAGCTCGCTCACATACAGTACATAATTCAGTCTAAATAGAGGTTGCACTGATGTGAAACAGCATTTCATATATAATATAGAGCAAATACAGTACTAAAGAGGCTTTATATGCTAAATAAACTTTGAATTTAGGAAGTCACAAACCTTTCATTATTCCGACAATGGAGATCAGATTAACATAGTGCAACTTTACATGTTTACGTGTCTCAACAGTGTGTCATTGTGTCCAATGAACAGTTTGTTGCCCTGAGCACTAGGTAATTCTACACTGCCCAAGAAAAATGGCCCTTTTACAATGTTACAATGTTTGTATGTCAAACACCATGTGTAGCGTTGCATCAGTACTGGGCTTTCAAACAGCTGGGAAACAAAGCATGTCGCAGTGATTTGACTCCGTGATTAGCTCCATTTCTAGCTTATGTTTCTAATTTCACTGCTGTGAAATTAGAAACATAAAGTATAACAAAGGTATAACAATCTGGACGATCCAACATTTAACACAGATTTTTTTTAGAGAACCGTTTTGATCTGTGACACTTATGTTTCGTTTGTAGAAATAAAAATAAAAGTGGGTAGTTAATGTTTTGTTAGGCGTCTAAACAAGACCCCATTAATCAACCCTGAATCTATTTTAGCTTAGTGATCTAAGGCCTAGTAACCAATACAGCAGTGAAATTTCCCTTTTTGGATATTAATTGAGTAAGCATTCATCTCTGTTCTCTCAATTATTTAAAAGCCAAAAAAGTTTGACAACAGGCGGCAAGTCAAAGAATGTAATTTCAATTTAAATCACTTAAACGGCAAATTGTTTTTCAGAAAAGTAGATATTTATTTTTTAAAGAACGAAACAAAGAATACAATGTGTAATCTCTACTTTTTTTTATCACAATGAATTTTAATTTTTTTCATACTTATCCAGACATAAAAAACGTAAATTCCAGAACTTTTAAGAATTAAGTACGAAACCTGCACTGAAGCAACTTAATATCAAGTTTGGTCTCCTGAGTTGCTTAGACTATTACCCCCATAATCACGACTGAAACAGGAATGTTCATTTTTATTCGTCAACATCATTGATGTCTGCCGACATCTTTTAGTCGACACAAATCTTCATTTCCTCTTTTTCTTTTCTTAAAATTCTTTAAAAAGGTTTGATAAATTTCCTCCAAAAATATGAAAACTTTTGGTAAAAATTTATATATTAATAAATAAAATAGCTTTTATAAGTAAAACTAATTATTTCGAATAATTGATTATATAATAATCTGAAAATTAGCAGACAGACTAATCAAAACGTAATTATTGTTAGTGGCAGCCCATGCTCATTTACCAGCTGCTTCCATCAGTACAACTGGTACCTCCACAACTTCTTTCATCTTTACTTCAAAATCCGCCTTGCATTAAGTCCAAATTCCAAAGTGTTGCACACCAATACCAGGCCAGAGGCTGAACAGCTGAATCATCTCTTTAAAGAGACAGCCAAGATGAAGCTGAATTAACAATAAAACAATAGTGGCCAGACCAAAGGGCTTGGTGGAGATCAAGCTGAAAGTCACTGGGCAGACTGGTGGCTAATAAATCTGAACCCACATTATGTGACAATATATGAGGTAAGGAGCTATCTTTACTTCCTGTATTTTCCCTGATTTTGATCTGATTCTGAATATGTGAGATATTGTATGATATACTCTGATATACACATAAAACCACATAAAGAAAGGTTGCGTTCATCAGTCCACGAGAGTCTATGAAACTCCACTTAATTGTGAAACAGAGCTTTAGAAAAATGGCTCACACATTGATGTTCTGAAGCTAATCTTGCACACTTTCTGGTATTCACATTACTGTGATCATTAAATCCTTACCTCCAGTTATATTCTATCAGCAGCTATTAGCCTGAGACACAAAAAAGTGATGAAAGACAGTTTAACATCTTCTTTGATCTTGAAAGATTTGTGTGTATAGGGATGAATGTGTATAGGTCAAAGTCTTCCACTGCATCAGGAAGGGGTACACTTTGCCATGATGTCACTATCTCATCTTCATATCTAGACATCAGCTGACTTTCTAGGGAGGAAAGTTAATGTACTTTGATATACTCCAAGTTTTTAAATAGTTATTTACTGAATCAATGAGTCAGTAGATTGGGTTGCCATCAGTTGGAGCCACTTCATGCATTTAGCATACTAAGCTTAGTGAATCTTCATCAGAACAGACAGAGTGCCTGCATAGTATAGTATGAGATTAATATTTATCAGGCCACCACTGTCACAGTTTAGTAGCACTTGTTTAGTTTTGTAGAAGTGCTGTAAAATGCAGTACATTGCATCTCAGAGTTGTAACACTCATCAGGGAAGGTGATGTTGGAGCATTATTTAGCTAATGTCTTTCTATGTAACTGAAACATAAGGAAGACACTCAGTGTGATGGGGGTGTAGATAAGCAGGCACTGAAATGCTTCAGTGGTGACTTTTGCGTCTTTATTTGCAACAAGGGCCACTGAAGAAACCCTTAGAGTGAAAGCTCTCAGCTAACAAAGATCTTATATAGAAATCTACAACTTAATCTACAACAATCCCAAAGGATTGCAGATGCAGAGATATACCGGACCATTTAGAGACTTGCAGTATATGTGAAAGGCTACCAGAGTTAAATATTTGATAATTCTAGACTAAACATGAGAGAAATCCTCAGGGTTTTCAGGAGGCACTGAAGGAGCCACAGATCAGAAAACTGGAAAAACAAAATATTCAAATGTGTTTTAAAGGGATAATACTACATGGAAGTTTGTGAAACTAATAAAACACTGAAACGACTGTGGGTTTATTTAAAACTACAATGAGTTAAGTACGTCTTTTGAAGAAAATGTTATTATTCCTACATCATCTAAAGGTCCTGAGTAAAGAATAGCTAAGCTTCTTACAATAATAAATATTTGTAGTGTTTTATTGATGAAATGGAGCATGGTTACGTGTTTGGGAAAGAATGTCCATATGTTGGAAGCTTTGACTAAGGACTTGGGAGAGCCATGACAGGCTACGAGGAATGATGACCTTTACTCGTGCAGTGGCACATTCCTACCATAAATAAAGTGAAACAGATTCTGGGTAACTATAGCATGCAACATGGACACACAACTTACTGAAATTTCTGGGAAACATCCACCCACCCCTCTTTAAACTTTCTTATCCATCAAGAACCCAAGTATCTATAAAGTCAAAAAAAATCTGTAGTCGTGAGAAGACGACGATTAATCAGCAGAAAGAGCAGAGTTCTTTTAGAGGTCTTACAGAGCTCATTGTTTTGTTTACATTTTTGGTCATCATTTGGAGAAACAGATTGTTCCAACCTGAGATATTTTAATCCAATTACTGTTATTGTTAGGAAGCATGCTTATAATGCACTGCACAGTTTCAATGCATCCATAGTCCTAAATGGTAGTTGAAAAAAGGAGCAGAAAGCTGACCCACAGATCATTATCTATTGATGTCTTAGACATCTGTGACACTTGATGAAATCCATTTCTGCTCTCTGTTGGGAACTCCAACAGCTGCTAGCTTGCACACTCCACTTAGCAGCACAAACACAAGAGGTTGGGCGTGGAACATAGGAGTGCAATAGGAATACATGTTCTAGATGCCTACTAATTTATTGATCTCTGCTGACTTTAACATAAAAGGCTTCAAGGACATAATGAGACAAGCTTTTCTTCACTTTCACACATTTTGCTGCAAGGTAGATACTTTCCATGGTACAATTCAATTAAATCTCATAAAGTGGGTCCTAATGGGAAAAATGTAAAGGTGAGGGCACTTTCAGTAACAAAGCTGAAAAGGTAACTCTAGAGCTAAAAAGCACAGGACACATTCCAGTCCGTTTATCACTGACAATTACAAAGGGGAAATGCAACAATCAATAAACAGAGGAACTTTATGACCGTCCATGAGTCAAAGAAATGATGGCGCTACACATGGCTGTTTACTGTCAGTCAATACACATTGACTTTCCCAGTGCTCTAAACCTCCATAGGGACTAGGGAGTACTTGGCCTCGGATTGCACCAGCCATCTAAACAGAACATTTAAACAGCGAGATCAGACATTAGCTTAAGCCTAAAGATGTGCTGATGAAGCACTTACTGGGTTTCTCTAAGCTCTGATCTGCCAGTTGTGACTTTGATAGGCTGATAGTCCTTAGAAACAAAACTGGCCTAACACTTACATACTCATTTGTGTAATCTTCGAGTTAATTTAATAATTAAATGTGACAACCTTTGACCATCAAAAAAAGAAAAAAGAAAGCACTCCAGGTTTCTTGATAGACGTAGTTTTAAATCCAGCACAAAATGAGGAGAATAGAAGATCATCACCATTTGCCTTGTAGCATAAAATTACCAAACAGCTCGTGGCCAATTTCAGGTGCTACGTTTTTAAAAAGCTTTTGTCGGCTAACAAGAATATTGGCCGAATCAGATTATGGTTTAAGAACTATAATACATGAAGATAAAGGAACGGTATTGAAAATCGTTTTTGGTGCTTTTCTATTGTGAGCAGTCAATAATTGTTCAAGTTAAGAGCAGAAGCTATTTCACACAATGCAACAGAGAGTAAACACTGTAAACAGTATTTTGATATATTAAAAAGACAAATCATATCCATATCCTGCATGTTTCATGACAGAAGTTAAAGGCTCAAAACGATAAAGCGGAGCAACTTTGCTGAAATACGTTCAGCCCTCCTGTTGTACTGAAGTCTCACTCTCTCTCTTTCTTGCAGCTGGAATGACCCACGAAAATGTCTCGGAAATAAACTCTTGAAAAATCTTCCCACAGCTCTGTACTTCCTCCGACTTCATTTTTAAACGGCTAACCGATAATAAGGCTGACTAAATTTGATTCTGCTTCCCAGAGAAATTGCTATAGTGGAACCAGCTCCCTCTTCATATTACACAGGCTTTAACTCTTGGTGTTTTTAAGTCACTTCTTAAAACACATTTGTACTCACTGGCTTTTAATACAGTGTAAGAGCCTTGTCTGTTGGGCTTTATTTTGATATTTCTGTTTCTACTTCTGTCTTATACTGTGTCTGTATTTTATTTTATGTTTCTTTTAATTACCGTTACTTGCCGTTTTTTGTGTGGAGCAATTTGGCCAGCGGCAGTTGTTCTTAAATGTGCTATATAGATAAATTTGATTTGATTTTGATATTGCGACCTGGTATGATGTATCCACTTACCAGAAACAAATCACAATGACAACTGGCTGATTCTGGTCACCATTCAGTTTTTCTACGATTATGTAATTAAGAAACAAAACTGCATAAAAAAACTTGCTGTTGCATTTACAGACCAGTAGCGCCAGGGAGTTTTCAGTTGTGATTTCTCACTTGCAGATCAGCAGAGAGAGTTGATCGATGTAAAACTGAACTTTCAACTAGATCAAAACCTTTCTAGTTATGATATCAAGCCAGTAGTTATTTTCTATTAATATTTTTAATTGATAGACATAAGTTACAGTGTATGTTCCTTTTTGTTTTTTTTTTTACAAAAAATCTTTCTGAAGTTTATGATTACGCACCAAAATCCATAATTGAATCATTTATCTCATAGTGATTAACTTTTTAACTAAACTATGATAAAAGGTCACAGGATCTAGTTTGGTTGCAACATCTTCCCAGTCATAGAGCTGAGAGACTTATTGTTTACACACTCCTGACTGAGCTTCCCAGCAGACCAGATATACCAATTAAGATTTTTATAGTAATCCAATCCCTATTGCAACTTCGATGGAATTTCTGTGCTGTGTCCTGGCTTTAAGGTTCTAAATGTGCAATAAAACAATCTGCAGTAAATATATAGAACTATAGTCCTCGATGCAGCAGTCCAGGGTTCGAGTCCTGGTCCCGGTTTAATGTTTATAGGATGCAGTGTTGGAGACCAGTCCATGATAATCACTTTACTTCTTATTTGGGCAAGTGCAACAAACTTATAGTAAACTTTTAATCTTTTGTCATTATTAAAAAGCAACAAACAACTGCAGAAGAAAACTACTACTTTGCAGTATTTTGCTGCCATCTGTTCTTGCTAAATACATAATAAAATCCAGTCCTGTTCGTTTTATAATCATTGGAACACTAAAAGATTCACAACATAATAATATGCAGAAACAGTAACACATTTTCACTAAAACTGTACTGGTGCAGCAACTAAAACGATAGAAGAAGAAAATGAAAATGCATTGATGTGAATATGAATAACAGTTACAGGGAAATATTCAATAATGTTTAGGAAACAGAAACTGCACATCTTAATATGACGTCTTGATCAGCCTATAAAAATCAAATTCAGTCAGCTAAGTTGTATTGTAAGGCTAAAATGATACGGAAATGAATATTTCCGTTAGTTTTGTTGTCATCCAAGTTACTGAATCACAACAATAATGCAAATGTTATTTCAAAATATTTCCATACACAAGACTAAATCTTAATTTTTGCAAGCTTATACCGAAGTTAAATTCAGCTCAGATGATCAAACATCAGTCTGCTAGCAAGAACAGAAACTGAAATACACATTATTGGCCTCCAGTCTACCTGGAAAAGTATGACTAAACCATTGTGTAAATGATTGAGAATGCTCCAGATATTATGGTGAGTGCAAGATATCATAATGACTAACACATCAACAACAATCTGTCTGGGAAAACCCAACCATAAATTATGATTATTACACAACAGTGCCTTTTTATTTGGCTTGTTGTACTGTAAAGATTAACTTATATGTAGAACCCAGCATGGCGTCCAACTCCTGCTAAAGCTCTCCAAGAACAATGAGAGTAAAAAACCTATAGCAAAAATCCAAGTAAAAAATGTGATAAAAGTAATTTTTAAAGTACAATAGAAAAAAGGAAGCACTAATGTAAAGTGTCATACCTGAAGAGATTACACGACAAGGGGAAACAGCAGCCCCACTGTGATAATTGTGTAGCTCAGAATATGACGACAATAATAAAAAGCAACAGAAAGTCTGACTTGGCTCACCTGCCAGGCTATGGCTCCCTGTTTCCTCTGATCCTACGTCGAGTGTTTCAGCTACTTACTGATTCAAGTAGTTCCACAACTTCTGGCTGCAGTCAGTTTTCCTGAAGAACAGAAAAGCCACAGATAACATAGCAGACATCCGCTTAATGTTACTAAGAGATAGTTGTGCGTCCTCCAACTTCTGATACATATACTACAAGATGGTAAATTCAGAAAATAAAAAACAACAGAAAGTTTTACAATATATGGCCGATCAAAAACTGTTCAACAACTTGTTTTCTTCTTGATGGAGCTACATTTTGAAAATGATGACAATAAAAATGATGCAAATACCACTGAACTCTGCACCACCGGGGCAGTTTATTTCCAGCCATTTTCTGACAGATTTGGCCGCATACTTGCTTACAGCTCGACTTTAGCATATTAGTAGCATATCAGCATATTAGTAGCATATTAGCATATTAGTAGACACGCACGGCGTGAACCGATTTTCAGCTTGATCGGCCCTTGAAATTGTAACGCAAAAATCATTCCATTTAGTGGAGCTGCAATGTAGGGGGAGGCATTTATCGTATTGTTTAGCAAACAAACTGCCTTCTGCTACAGTCAAATATTTAAATCATCAGTCGCCTGCTGCCAATTTTCTGCACCCCAGTTTCTATGTTTTCGTGCTTTGTTCAGTCTCTTGACCTTGTTTCCATGTTGGCGGTATGGCTTTTCTGCTACTACTCTTCCAGGACGACCACATCTAGCCAGACTTCTCCAGACAGTAGATGGGTGTACCTGGGTCCCACTGATTTTTGCCAGCTGATGGCACTGCTGGACATCTTCTGATTTTGAAGGGAAGTGAGCTTGAGGTGTTTTTCCATCGGCTGCAGTTACCTTGGCCGACCAATCTGTCTACGATCCTCAAAGTTGCCCATTTCTTTTGCCCTTTTTCAAAAGAGCTTGAACAACACATTTTGAACCGTCAGTCTGCTTTAAAAATACCATATTTGTCTAGGAGAGACCTTGCTGTAGCAGTATAACTACCTTGTGTCTTGTTGCTGATCTGTCTTGCTATAGTGTGTGACCTGTGAAACTTTCTTCCACAACCTCACCTTGGAAGCAGGGTTTTGGCTGCTCCTCATCCAGTTTGAAGCCTCCTACACTGCTGTTTCTGTTGCAGTTAATGACTGTGTTCCAACCTACATGTGACATTGATCAGCATTAGCACATGTCTGGTATAATTGGTGGTTCATACACCTGACTACAATCCTACGAAATCACTGACATTTTTACGTCACTCAAAACAAAAAGTCCATCAAAGACACTGTTTGGTTGATGCGTTTAGAGTAAAAATGCACCAAGGAATCAGCTGGTGACAAGAGTGGTTTGATTTTGACCTCGATCGGCCCTGACCAGTGAAAAAAAATCGGATTATTTTCCAATCAGAGAGGGCAAGGAACTCAGCAGATAACAGCAAGGCTGGACCGAGTACAGTAGAGTTGCTCCATTTTATATCAGTTCTGACATAAGAAAGTTCAGAAGGATAAAATGCAAAACAGACTGTAGCTACTGTTACTGGTTGACAGCAGGGTAAGAAACGTTAATTGTGCAGTCACTGATAGTAAAAGTAAACTCTGGCAATGCAGGCGAAAAATAAACCGGCAGAATGATGATGGCCAGCCTTAAATTTGATGATCACTTGTACAAAGGGAAATAATGAACTGATGCATCAACTGATTTAAACCATATTTATAAAGTTTATAGCAGAGGGTGATATTTATAAATATAGCCCGCAACTATAATGCTTTTTCACCCATCACAAATGATAAAAAGACTGAGGTTTTGAAAGTTTAAGATGGACTATAAAACACATAATAAACAGACGACTTTGCATACTAAGCAGGAGAATCATCCCACATCTTCCTGACATCGTGTGACAAGTCTAGACATAAAATAATTATTGTGATTTCTTTGTGGTCAGCGCATCTCCTCGAGGACCCGAGCTGAGAACGTGCATAAAAACTAAATCAACACAGCTCCCTCTTGATGCATGATAACAATCACATCAGAAAGACAAAGAGCCGGGGTGAATTAATAATGCCAACAGACTAACAAGCAATTTCCAACCTATTCTCCACGACGCTTTCACGTCCCACTTCTCATTAAAAGCAGTGAGTCAACAGGAATTAGACATGAACCACTCCCCTCCCCTAAATTCATCCCTGCAGGCATGACATGCTGGTTTCACCCTCTTACCCTGCAGTCTGCACAGGCAGGAAAACAAGCTATATAAGGAATTGTTAGTGTTGAGTTTAGCTTGTGGTTCTAAACTATTAAGAGTTGAGGGCCTGGAGGGAGGGAGGCTGTTTACACTGAACGTTTTTTTATTATGTGCTCAAAGAGGGTACACTTGCTAGCATGATTTCATTTTTAGCATGTATCCAACACAAATATTGGTTTCCACTGGCCAGTGGGTGGAAAAAGGTGAACAGAGTGGGTCTGTGAAAACAAGTTAACATTTTGGTTTATATGCCAGCATTTCTTTTTTTTTTTCATTTTTCTATGAGTAAAAATCTTCAGAGTATTCTTTTCGATATGCTTTAATGACACTGGTTACAGTGATAATAGAAACCTATTGCATACATTTGTAGACAGTTATATTTTCTGAAAATTATGGTTGCAAAAGTCATACCAATAAATAAAACAGGACTATTACATGAGTCACTATGAGCCTGTTTTGTTGTTTTCACACTTGTGAAAGTGTTTAGAAAATATTTTTTGTTAAACTGAAGGATTTCATTACAAAAAAACATCATACTTTGTGACAAATAGTACACAAACCTAACAGTGCACACGTGGTAAAAAACAACTGTTTTAGATATTAAGGAAATAACTGTGGTGAATATATGGATCACAACTGTTACGGTTGATAATAAAATATTACTGAATAAATTGAAGGTGTTGGACAGGTAGCACTGTTAAAAATATTAAAAGGCCATTTAGAAATATGTTAAAATAAACAATAGAGATTCATAGTTACTGAAAGTTTTATTTGGGGCTCCTCGCGGTACAGTGATGGGACCACTGTTGTTTCTTTTGTATATTAATGATCTTTGTAAAGGTTCTAAACTGCTACCGTTTGTACAGAGTTGGAAACTCACCCCAGCCACATGGAGAATGGGGACAAAATTGTTTAAACTGGACTGCCAAAGCTGAAAATATGCATAAAAGTCAGCCCAGAGCAGGGTTCTTTCTCTTTTATAGCCATCACCAGCTGGACAGGAGAGACCTTCGCGCGTGAACGTCTTGATCTTGCTGGCGGACTAAATGACTGCATCTTCACAGAAAACTTGGAGCCCTGGTTAAGTTGCTGTCTGTGTATCCAGCGACAAAGACTAGCCAACTGAACCTGGCTGTCTGAGCTTCTGCAAAAGAGAATCTGAGCATACATTCTCCAAGAAGCAACATTTGTCTCAGATTACATCGACAAAGTGGTCCCAGAGCAACCGCTCGCCCCAGCAGCTAACCGGAGTCGCTGTTACGTTTCATACCAGAACCCCACTTGCTTCACAGTCAATCAGAACGGTTCAGTGTTTGTTGTGCTTTCATTTGTTTGGGCCGGGGCGAGCCCATAGATGCTAACCAGAGGCTATCAGCTCTGACAAGCAGTTGTTGAGTGCTTAGAGTACTGGTAGTCTGGCATTGTGAGTTTATTTTGTTTTGTCGGAGTTTCGTCTTCCCCTCCTCTCACTATTCCACATGTTTTTGGCGGCCATTTTGATAATCCTTAGCTCCCTTCAACCCATCACCTTGATGGCTGATAAACACAGCACTTTCAACTGTCCATTAAGGTTTTTTTCTGCTTCTTTGCATTGTGGACTGTTTTTTTTTAAACATTTATAAAATGTAGCTTTAGAGAAAGTTTTTCCTCATCCCCAGCTCATATCACATATCACGCTAAACTGTGATTTCACTGCATTGTTAGTTTTCTTAATGATTATTGCTTTAGTTTCATTCTTCCTATTCACTTTTTAGTATTATTATCCTTCTTTAGTTGAGTTATTAGTTTTACGCACACATATTTTAATTTTAAAGTTAAAGTATTGTGTGAAAGAATTCTGGTGTGATTTAAAGAGAAGTTGTTTGTGTTTATTCTGTATATATGGGTGCAGATCTTGCTGTTTAAGAACGCCATGGTGCAAATTCATTCCTATACTCCTATACTCCATATACTCCATACTCCTATAATACCACACCTCACCAGGCAAGGATTGATAAAGCAATAAATGACAGAGGCTGAGAGTTGTTTGGCGATTAATTGCTGATAATCAGATGGGGCCACAAACTTTATTAATAATTGCCCCTTGGCCCTAATTAATAGTTGTGGATAGCCAGCCAAATTATGGTTGCACAACTGTTTGCTATATTGCCTTATTATATAGTACACAGTTCTTTCAACTGAAATTATGTATAACTGCAAAATACATATTTTGTTAGCTGTAATGAAGGTTTGTTTTTAAAGAAAAGTATTTATGACCTTAAAATGATTCTTTATATTCAAAAGGTCTCCAGTAATGATCTTAATCAACACTGTGTTTTAGCTAGAGGGGGGGAATTTATGGAGTAATTCTTTAAGCTTTAAATATATTTCTAAAAGCAATGGTTACAATAAGAAGACATTTGCATGAGTATAATGAAGGAAAAAAGACAATCTGACAATTCTGTCTGACGTGTAACCATTTGTTTCGATTGTTCATATTTGGTTTCAAAATGTTCTTTTCATTATAAAAAATGCAGATTATGTTTTGTGAGTCGTGTCGGCACCCTGTTTTCAGAAGGTGTCACTCAGTTATCTGGATTTTTGAGATTCTGTATATTTGTTCATTTTATTTTCATGAATCAATACCCTCATCACCGTTGGATCTCATTTTACTTTTAGCTCTTTTTTTTTCCATTCCAAAAACAATCCGAGATAAATAACATCAAAGTGAACACGAAGGCAGACATTAATCCATAGATGTAATCCTCACATTTCTGAAGCTCAGGCTTCATTACCCACGTAATTTGATAGAGATGGAGACAACAAAGTTAAAATGCCTTTAGGTTAAAGTGCAGTAACAGGTCTAAAGTGCCCTCGAGTATGAATTCAAAAAACGAATCCTGGCCAAGGCTCCCCTGGGATTTACTTTACTCTTGGTTTTACAGCTGGCCACTTCCTTCCTCCTGCTCTAATTGGAATAGGACCACAGTTTTTTCTTGTTTTCGAATAGAAAAGAAGAAAAACATTTCCTTGTGTCTGTTTTTCCAGTTTAAGCAAGCTACTGTGATGCAAACTGCTTTACTGCACCCCAGCACCATTTGCAACCATTGATTCAGCAGAAGGACTCTAAGATTCGCAGACTGTTGTTACAATGATATAGTGGACATCTTTTACGTATAAAGGTTGGACATGATCAACCTGAATCAACCTGGCAACACACTGTAATTGGGTGTTAAGATTTTATCCGCTGTCAAAGTGAGCTTTGGGCACTGTGCATGTATGGCAGGCCAAGCTTAACAGAACCTGGATCAAAGACTTTGTATTATACTAACCCCAAAAACCACATTTCATATTACAGGATTTGACTGGAAACACGAAATGTTTCAGATATTCTCTTCATACAAGATGAGCCAAAGCAAAATAATTTGATTTAAAAGGTCATTTAAAGCCACACTGTGTACTAATCCCAGGTAAAAAATTAAATTTACTCCCTTTGACTGATTAAATTTCTACAGTGATTGCAGGATTTTATTCTGGAACCCTGAGAAAACTGAATGGACAGACAGACGGACGGATTTAAGATTTACTTAAATGGGAAAAGGATCAAATGTGAAAAAATGTTTCTTCTATAATTGAAACCTACAAAGAAGCTTGGATTAAATTCCAAATATCTCCAGAGAGCGTAGGAACCCTGTATTTCTTCCCGTTACATATTTGGAACCAACTATTAACCAAATAGAAACATTACTTCTCTGTGTTCTCGAATGTTTACGTCTTCAAATTGGATTAATGCAAGAACAATATAGAGAGTTGATTGAACATTTTACTTTCTGGTTTAAATGCACATGTTTGTCCCACTGAGGTATGCATCTAAATATGCACCTCATCTAAAAAGGGATGGGAAGCCCTCGAGAGGGGCAGCTAGCTGATCCACAGTGATTTTCAGGGTTTAGTTCCCTAGACAACAAAAACATCAGCAAAACAATTACAAGAGCCTAGAAATTAATTATTTAAACTTAAATAAGACTAATTAACAGCTCAAATGTAGTTAGAGATTTTAATTCAGAGCAATGTGAAAATCTGGAAAAGAGAAGCACGTAATACATCCATTCCTAGCCAATCACAACATAAGCCAGTGACTATGTATCTAAAGATTATGTCGCAAGTCAGAAATCTTGTTCACAAGGTAGGCTCTGGCAAGTGACTGAATAGCTATAATTATTGTGAAGGAATGAACATAAAACTTCAAATAAAGGGGAGTTAGGTTGAGTAGCGCATTAATCATGATGTCATTACAATGCATCTAGAGACATGGTCTTGCATCATGTTCAGATGGCATCAGGCCCTATATTTAAAAATGATTCTGGTGGACAGAAGAGGAGTGTGACGTCCCCCTGGAAGTTGTCTCTGAGCAAAACCCTTTTATAGCCACAGTCGTTACAACATACGATTCCTATTAATTCCCTCGGTGGCTTGTATACATTTTATCCCTCCAGATTTCGCCACCAACTTCCCAACTTTCTTTCAGTGCCCTTAGTAGCGCACAGTTTAAATCCCAGGGTGAACAGCTGGCTCTACATCTGACGCATTCGCGGACAAAAGGGAAACTCCAGATTGTCGTGGTGAGGGCAGCCACCCGTGGCAGCGCTCAGTGTGATTCTGGTCGGTTATTGTCAGCACTAATTGCAGGTCTGCAGACTCACCAAGCTCCAGAAACTAAAGTAACCGAGAACTGCAGCAGTTTTCTCAATCAAACCAAGTAAGAGCATTGGGACAAAAACCAACAAGATGTCTCTTTGTTTGTGTTGAGCATTCATTTGCAGCACAGATTTCAAAGCAGCCCACTACTTAGCAGATAAGATTACTCATGCCAGTTTAACTTCTTAACATTTTGTCCAGTTATCACCACAAACTTCAGTTTATTATAGTGGCATTTTGTTTTAGACCAACATAAAGAACTTATGAAGCAAAAGAAAAAGGATACATGGTTTGTAAATAGACACAAAGCTGATATAGACACACTCTTCTGGAGCGTGTCAATACCAGCTTTGAGATATGTTTCACCATTATTTTTGGTAACATAGTTCAAGCTCGGTCAGGTTGGATGGATATTTTTAGATCCTGCCAAATTGTGAATTAGATTTGGATGTGAACTTTGACTGGGCCATTCTCACAAGTAAATATGCAGTAATGTGAACAATTCCATTGTAGCTCTGGCTGTATGTTTAGGGTTGTCCTGCTGGCATTGAACAGTATCCCTGCTCCTGCTGAAGAAAATCATCCACGCAGCATGTTGCCACTACCATGTTTAACCTTAGACATGGTGTGTTGGTTTTCCGCCGTGCAGCGTCTGCATGTAGGCCAAAAAGATCACTTTTGGGTCCCATCTGACCAGAGCAACTTCTTCCAGATAGTTATTATTTGCCCTTAGATTGCATGAGGCAAAACTTAAAATCCAACTTCCTTTGGCTTTCATTCACCAAGGGCTTTCTTCTTGCCACCCAAAGGCCAGATTTGCTGTGTACAACTAATAGTTGTCCTGTTAACAGACTCTCACATCTGAGCTGTGGATATCTGTAGCTCCTCCAGAGTTACCATTTAGCTGTTTAAGTGCAGTCGATTTACCATTTACCCTGAGCAGTCTGGTGTGTTCCTTGGTCTTCACGATGTTGTAGTCCATTAATGTTCTATACGAAGCCTTTAAGGTCAACAGAGAGCAGCTGAATTTCTAATGACATCACATTACACACAAGTGGACCATTTACTAATTCAGGTGATTTTTAAAGGTTGCTGGTTGCACTGGACTATATTTAGAGATGGAGTAGAAGGGGCTGAAACCAACTGGAAAAATTGAGAACAATGTATCATTTCCCTTTCTCTTTACAACTACGGCATTTGTGTTGGTCTATCATATAAAAGCCAAAAGGTGAAAAATGTCCTAAGACCTTAGCAAGGAGCTGCATGCTACAATTTTCTCTGTGCTATTTTTATTTTATTTAGCATAGTATATGGTCTAAATATTAATGAGACCATATACTATGTCTATATACTATTATTTTTCTAAAATACTTGACCTATGTTGGTTTTACATCTCAAAACACCAAGTGAAGCTCTCTCTGAAGAATACTGCTTTCATTTAGATGAGTGACCTCTACTCCAACACCTCTACACTGAGGCAAACCTTTGCTTATGCAATAACAATAAATTAGCACGTGCTGCTCAACTTGCTTAAATATTATTGGCAGTAACTGCAGTTTGTGCGAAGAGATAATTGTTTTATTAAATAGTGAGGTTTTGAATGTTGGATGGGTTATAGCTTAGGGACGCACCAATGGAGCTTCTCCTGGCCGATACATATTTCCAGTTTTCCTTTATGTTCTTCGGTCTGACGAGCTGATACTGATATTTTTTATTTACACAAAAAAAATCTGCGGAAGGTTCTTTGACAGAGCTAGTAGTTATAGATCCAACAGAAAATTACGAGAAACCACATTTAAAAGCTCTCCTTTTTTTACTAGATTAAAGTCCATAGTGCATCATAGTGGTTCATTTATAGACTGAAAATAGAGGAAGTACAGGATGCATTTCATGAATAAGGAAGAAATTGAGTTCAGTATTTGACCTGCAGTTCACTGGTCAGAACCGATCAAGAAAACATTGGCTGATTGACTGACGCACCTTAAATCAAGAATAAGAAGCTAGATTCTTTTCCAAATGACCATTTTAGCAGTAACTGCATATCCCCAGTAGTCAGTGTAAAAGTAAGTGAACCCCTAAAATATGAAGACCACTCCTTTTGTTTTAGAGCACCATATATCACACAGGAAGAGTAGCACTAGAAACCTTTGAATAAACAAGCTGGCCGTTAGTGTGTTATGATGCCTAAATATACAAATGTTAAGGTTTTCTGTGATATATACAGAGCCTTCCCCTAAAACAACTCAATCCAGTCGCTCTCCTCATACACAGGCCCAAAGGTGAGGCATATGCCAACACGAGACAGAAATCTGCATAGCAAAATAAATCCTTGCATAAGTTAATTAATTCTACATTCAAATTGGATTTACTCATCAGTTTTAGCTGATCTCCTCCTGAACAATGCTGGAGAAAAAAAAACAGGAATCCATATGTGAGCATCAGAGCTTTACTTTGATGTTATGAAAATCATGTCCCAGTTGTGAACTCACAAAGAAGATGAACTGCATAACAGAGCTTGTTTACCAGCTTTTAGCTTGTTGGGTAGTTGGAGCGCAGCCCCTGTTGCTGTCACTCAACACGTCTGTGAATCAGAGCACCCCCCAGCTCCTCCTTGCTCTTTCTTTCATGACCCAAAACTGGTGGCTGGATGCCAGTATCTGGGCAGTGCAGCCGCTGGCTATCAAAGTCACACACACATCATACATTTTAAAAAGCAAATAGCCAACTCAAGCATTCAAGCCACAAAGCAGCTCTTCTCATCCAAATAAGGACGGGCATTTGTTCATTCCTTACGCTCTTTTTCTCACCATTCTCAGTCAGATACGTCACACTCGCCTTGCAAACATTCAGCCAGGACCCCCCAGTGGCCTGCACCACTAATATAGCTTCAGTATGGGCCTGAGGGTCTGCGTTTGTTATCTTACCATTTCTGTTTACATACAACCAAGATCACACCACACAAGACATAAAACTACCAACAGAGGCATGGAGGAACTATGGAGTTAAGACATACTCAACTGTTGCTACTGAGATCTCCGCTTGGCTGAGCTGTGTGTGCGCGTACTGTGACAGAGTGAAAGGATGGACTGTGAGTTAGGTAATTCGAGATGTGCTCTCACTCAGCCGGCTGACTCAAAAACAGGGTGAGTGTGCAAATTTAATTCGAGCAGCACCAACAGGATTTATTTCTGGAAAATGGACTTGCTGTGTCAGAGGAGGTCAGGCAGTGGATGTTTATTTACAAGCATTGAGGTGGCAGACGAATGTTGCGTAATGTCCTTACCACCTTGAATCTTAAAGGAACAAATGTGTTGTTCCGGTGGGCATTTCGGCCCAATTACAATTTACTCTCAGATTCGGGAGGGACAGATGAGGTTTTCCTGATGCAATAATAGACACAACAGGTTGCTACGGGAGCAAGAAGTAAAAAGCTGAACCTCTGTGAATTCAAATTTTGAATAAAAATTCAAAGATTCTAAAAAGGTTTATTATGTTTGCAATGTTAGGGATTGCAATCATTACACATAGATTTACTCACAGGTGCCACAGCACATCGATCCATTATGAACATCCTGCTGACTTTAATCACAGACAAATTTCTGGGACTTTTTATTTGCAAGTAAAGTACAATGACACTTAAAACAAGAATATATCCAGAAATGTCAGGACTTTAATTGAAGTGACAATATTGTCAAGATGCACAAATCACTAGGCCAGAGATTGGAATCAGCTAATTTTCCCCCAATTGGCTCTGATCGAAGCTCAACATTGGAGCAAATAGATTTCATATTTATTAAATACATTAAAACCCATAGCACATCCTTTGATGCCTTTTTGAGTTTAATAATAATCCTATAACAGGTAGGGATATATGCTTTAATGCATAAACGGTGATAATCTTCTAGTCCCGTCCATTTTTCTTTTTTCGTTAAAAATACAATCTCTATTGAATAACAAAGTGTACATTTTTCTCTGTTATGGGTTATACTCTTAGAAAATAAATTGGAATTGGTTAAAATCGGAATTATAGAGTCATATGTCAAAGAAATCTGCAAATCGATATGGGCCAGGAAAAGCGTTATCGGTCCATCTCTACAAAACAGTGCTGTGGAGAGCCCTCACATAGCACTGTAGTCTAAACCAGATAGGTAAACAAGTCCACAAGCAGCCATGGATGTCAGACAGATTTCAGTACAACTTCAAGCAAGTTATTTTCAACACAGGGTGAAGCTTGGGGGAATTTAAGAGGTAACATTTGGCTGAAAAAAAGCCCTAAACACAACTCAGCAGGACAGTCTAGGTTTGGCATTAAAAAATACTCCAAGGCTTTGAATGACTCACAGTTTACAGATACATCAATACTGTCAGTCTGGCAAAGGAACATCGTCTTTCAATGCTAAGGTAAAACAATTACAAATCGTAGGCCAGTTTGAGGAAAAAAACAACATAAAAGACATTCGACAAAGGCAGGAATTTTATTTCGTGACAAAAGGAAACATTCCTGCCAGCTCATTTTAGCAACATTTATCCCAATTTCTCAGGGTCAGTCTGTCAGAGCAAACTGAGCAGAGCAGCTGCCAATGAGGCGGTCCGCTGCCAACGCTCGCCCAGTTTAAAATGCAAGTTTGTCCATCGTAATATTCAGCGTGTTCTCAAACCATGCTGGTTGGGCTCGGATGCACATAACTGCAGTTATTTGCTTCATCTCATTTTAGGTAAACCTGGTAATCATAAAAACTGCTTGCTGCATCAATCTTTCTGGATTTAAATTAGATTCCTAGATACAAAAACTACAGATGTCCAGATCCGATCGACCAGGACCAGACCAGGTTCCTGATCAAGGCATTTTTTAAAATCAAGGGTATCGGAGTGCCTGACTAAACTCGTCCCCGGATACTTGCTGGTCTAACATCAACCAGCAACCATGCAGAAGCATTTTACAAAGCCATATATGAAGTTCTCAGTCCATTTTAGGTGAATAGCTTGCAAAACTGTAGTCTATGCTGTGCCATTATTTTGTTGATCTAACAATGTTTAGTGTAAAAACGACTGTAGCTGCATTTGACTGCGTATGTCATGTGACTTGCTAGACCAACTGTAGGCAGATGCGTAGGTTGGGGAGAGCTTGGAAGAGAGCAGCCGAAACACTAGTCATTAAATTTTAAAATGTTCAAAGCAAATTGCGAAGTTTATGAAGCAAGGAAGCACCTTCTTCTATAGGTTATGTCTACAACAGAATAACAGGAACTGCACTGAAATATGCTACAGCCAAGTTATCAACCAGTCACTTTAAAACAGAGAATAAACATGCTAACATTAGTCTTGCACTTCAGCAAACAGCTCTGGATGAAATGATTATTAGCACTACTAAGACGTGATTTTACTGAAGGTTGCAGTTCCAGGTGTCGAGTCCGACAAATCTTTGAAAACAAAAAGCTACCTTTCAGAAATTCCTGTTGGGATAAAATATCTATCATCATAAAAAATGGACACAGCAGTGTCGAAGTTTTTAAGAACATACATAGCAATGTTTTTAATAAATAACTGGACTACTGGAAACCGTATCTGTAAATGCCTATTCTTAAGGATTCAGATCATTTAATATTTTAAATGGACATTCCGACCTGAACCAGTTTGAAATATGAATTAATACCTTTTGGTTTGCAAACCAAACTCCAGAGGTTTCTCTTCCAAAAGGTGACTGTTTGAGAGTGTTTGAATTCATTAAACAACTTTATTGATAAATGAATTATATTCCAGTCTATACGTTTTGTGTTAACAAGCTGTGCAGTCAGGCTATTTAAACAACTCTAATCATCCATAAACACACATTGTTTCTGATGGCTACTTCTTGCTTGTGTAAGCAATCTTATCTGAGTTTCCAAGATGATTCTTACAATACATCTATCTTCACAGTTGCATAACTCTTGAGAATAACATTTGAATTAATTTGTGAAACAACCGAGGATTTTCAACACTGGCCATCAACTCCCAGACTGAATCACAAGCAACACAGAACCGCACCACTTTGCCTCCAGGCATTGTGCTGCCAGTGAAATTGCAAACCAGATTCATCTGCAGATTTCAATCTCTCACAACACTGTTAACTCTCTTTTTTGGAGCCCATCTTCCTCTGCAACCCTAGGAGATCAACTGTGTGAGCTCTGAGACCAACCAGCATTGCAAAACTCTGAAGGGCAAACTTTCTTTCAGTTTCACATTGCACGGGGACTGAAAAAGTAGATCTATCTCCAAGCATTTCCCTTCATCAATTAACAAGGCTTGTCGGGGGTCTATTGCAAAACTTTTCTCCTCAATTAAAAAAAAACAAACAAAGAAACGAGTGACAAAGCATGAGAGATTTGATAAATTTTTACAGCACTGCTGTGACACAAGCATTATATTTAAATAATACACATAGCACAATCCAACAATATTCTGTCCCTACTGCTCTCCTATTTGTAAGATACTTAAAAATAGCACAAAATATCAAGATTGAAAGGCAAAAAACCTGAAGCAGACTCTTAAGGAAATCTTTTAAGGTTACTTCTGGTTTCATGGTCATGAAGTCTATTTGAGAACAGTGGGTACAGCCTGTATATAGGAGACATATCTGTCAAGGTTCTCATATTTATTGCTGATATAAAAGGGTCCCTTAAGTTTTTCCATAACCACCAAAAGGAAAAGCTGATCCTCACTGACACTTTTCACATCAATCAACAATTAAGTAGACAATGATGAGGCATAATAGGGCCTTTTACAAGCTGAGAAACAGGTGAGAGGTCTGGAACGTGTCAACAATAAAACAGGCTTACATCACTACTGGCTCTTGTTCAGAGATTGCTTTATGAACCCTGCAGCACCAAAAAACTGGTGGCAGGGAGAGAATATCCCATGAGTACTACATTTAAAACCAGACCATAATCATTAAAGCACTGGGCGCAGCAGCTTGAGCTTATATTGTAAAACTGCCATAGAATAGCTTTTTCTTACAAGATTTATAGATAGAAACACACACAAACCCCACAACTGGGTAAAAAGTTAGAGTTGGTTTGAAAATGCTGGAGGCAGTTCGACATCTTTTAGCATGAAAGTCCAAAAGCCTTTCTGGCCATTTTACTTGTAATGATCACCATTTCACGTCAAAAGAGATTTTCAACACATATATAATGACCCTCCTTTTTAAAAACAGAAAAGCATATGTGACATCTGAAATTTTTCCCATGTAAAAAACATTCTTAGAGAGGCAACATTCTCCCATGTATGTAAATATTTGACCTGTCGATACTGACTTTTTTTTGCGTTTTTGTCAAGAGCGATCAATTATATATGTTCGGATCAGATGCAATCTTATACAGCGTAGTGTAATTAGTTTAGCCTTCCTGTTATCTTCTTACAGTCTCACTCTTTCAGTCTGAATGAGTCAAGACATGCCTGGACATGTGTAAGGAAAATACATCTCTGTGGTTCCTCTGACTTCTCGACTAACTCGGAGTCTTCTTCCTGCCATTACCGCAACCTGGTAGACCTTATGATACCTTCACTGACCAGAAATAAATATTGGATTTTCAAGCTGGTGACCAACTGTTCGTGTACTAAGGCGCATCCAGCTGAACATGATCTGATTCTGGTCACCATCCGATTGGTGCAATTATGTTCACTGGTCGCCAACCGCTGACAGTCCTTGAGGCTTGGTGGCAACAAAGCCAGTCAGTCAGACTCACTTTACCATTTATTGAGCAATCAGAGCATCAGCAGCTCATTTATCAATTCAAACATGCTGCTACTTTACAATGGCATTGGACCTTATAAGCAGTACATTAAAAAAAT